>OOFG01101069.1:0-10502 GCA_900323295.1 Molva molva | reverse complement strand
CCCTTTTTCAGATACGTCCTGCCCAATCACATGATGATCAAGGTCGCAGAGGAGCTGCCAAAGTACGTTCATCACTGGTGCTGGAGTGACTGGAGTGAACTAGTTGGCAAAACATTCAAGTTGAACCGTGTGGAGTGTGTGTGGTTAAGGGCTGGTTTAACCAGCCTCACCTGGCCTGAGTCAGGCTCTGGGTCTTGGTGGGGCTGCTTCAACCAGCCATCAACCACACACACACACAAACACTCCACAACCAACTACTGTAATGCCTGTGGCTGGGAATGCCTCGAATTGAGCATCCTTTCCTGTAAAGACGAAACCTTTTCTGGGATTAACCCATCTGTACACCAACACACACACATGTCAAACCCAGTTAATAATTGGTCTATTCTCACCGTGTGAACCTGCAGGGAGCCCCAGGGCATCATCGCCTGCTGTAACCCCGTGCCTCCCCTAGTGCGCCAGCAGGTGAACGAACTCCATCTCCTGGTGCAGCAGGCCAGAGAGATGCCCCTCCTTAAGGTGAGCACCACCCAGCCGGGTTCACCAAGGGACACGGGGATGGGCCCATTCATTCCAGGTTGAGACACCATCTGGTTCGTCTAGCTCTATTGGAAGGGTGGTGTATGCGGCAGGACCACTGCCAGTGTCTGGGGGTTTAACCCCCCCCATGGCACAACCCATGTTCAGAATGTATGTGAAGAACTGTTTTTGTTTTCTCTTTATCTCCACCACAGGCTGAAATTGTTGCACAGACAAAGAAAGGCTTCACACCGGTTAAGAAGGTTGGTTTTTAATGGAAGATCCGAGAGCGGAAAGCATCACGGAATGCGACGGAGAACAGGCATCGTAAACTAAACGTCACATTACTGTGTTCCCAGGTGGAAGGTACCTTGTTCGGTCCTCACGACACATCCAAGACGTCTGAGAGCGATGGCTCAGTGTGCTTGCCAAACGGTACGTCTCTATGATGACCCTGAGTATGTGTCGAAGTATGCTGTGATGTTAACGTACAACCAACAAAAGAAGCGGGTACGAGCCGCATCGATCCCAACGCGCATTCGATGTGAAGAGGGTCAATTAAACCGCGGTGAAGGGTGCAAAAACACCCATCACCGATGACTCGGTTTTCACAAGTGGGGGTCATCCGAAACATCGGGAGCATTGCATGTAATTACGACCATGGGATCAATCCATCTTGTTTTGGCTGGGTATGCTATGCACATTATCTAACGGTGCAGTCTCTATGTTCATCCTCTGGTCAGGCTCGCTCTCTCTCACACTCTGAGTGGGTGGGATGCGTGCAGCAGGATGAATGAATAAGGGAAAACTCCCTGCAGCGAATACAAAACGACTTACAATCGCTTTGTAAACAATGTTTTCCCTATGGTTTCGATGACGTGGTACGCTAACCTTTGGTCGTTGTGCTTCGTAGCGTCGTCGTCGTCCTCCGAGCTGCCAGAGAAGAAGAAGGGGGCGCTCTTCTCAGAGGCAGAGCCCGAGACGGACATGGATACCCAGGACGCCACCGGTCTCGTCGCTCACGCCAAAGTCACCATTTTCGAGGTAGGCACCTGGCGTCGCGTTTCAGTGTGCGTTTGCCGCAACGGGCCCCAACTAGGGGTGCCGTCGTCGTAGGCCGAAAACGTATGCTTTATTTAATTCCAAACGCATCACGGCGCCGGCGTGATTGGACTGATTACGTCCAGCGACTCCTCTTGAGGTAGAGGTGCGCTCGTCAGCGGAGGCAGCCTGCTTGCTGATTGGTGGGAGGGAGAGCCTGCAGACTCTTGACCCTCCCTGATTTCAGGCGCCTGCTTGAATGTTATTATCTTTCACAAATTGTGTCTTTCTATATTTATTTATTCCTAGGACCTCACCACTGGGAATGCCGCGCTGAGCGTGGCCAAACAGAAAGCCGGCCGCATCATCGAGTCGTTCCAGAACCCGTTCAGAATGGTAAGCAGTCTGCGGGGCTTCTGCTTCTACCAGTTTGCGGCCATTATGATGTCTGGTTCGACAATTAAACGGTTTCTTTTGTTGTCATGGTCTGGTTGCAGTACTTGCCCTCAGCTGATGTGCACGTCAACAAAAACGCTAAGCTGGACCCCTCTTCAAAAGTCTACGAGGTAATCTGCCATCTTTTGTTCATCCCTTGCTAAATAAGGATCTGTCTTACTGTCTCCTACGTACTCGTTTGGGAGATGGTTTTCTCAAAAGCGACTTGCAGTAAATATGACATACATTTAGTTAAGGAGTAGGAAGGGATAAGGCAACTTGACCAAATTTGCCAATCGACAAAGTCCTCAAGAAGATGAGTGTCGTGAAACAAATATGAATTACACCCCAAATAAAACCTGATTTCATCCATGAGTAAGACCTGAAACCAAAGCTGGCTCGCCCTCATGTCTCCTCCTCACGGGACCCACAGATCAGCCAGAGGTGGAAGCTGCAGAGTGTTGAGCAGCAGCAGAAGGAGCTGGAGGCCAAGCGAACCGCCAGGGAGAAGAGCAAGGACAAGGCCAGGAAGGCCGCTGGTGAGGACCTCCGTCAACCCTCCCGTCTCCATCTGAGACCCCCACTGTGTAATGCCGTCTGTGGCTCATCACTCTTTCTCTTCTTCTGCCTCTCCCAGGGGAAAGGAAGAAGGCCAAACTCGACTACCAGGAGTCCCTCAAGGACGTGGCCACAGTTCGCCAGCAAGTCGCCGTGAGTCTCTCTCCAGTCATCAAGTCGGTTATTAATTGTATGGACCTTAATGACTGATCATCTCAAAGGGCACACCTTATCATGATACACCCTCAGCTTAAACTCTCTAAGGGGTGAGGGGGAAGACTCACCAAATCCAAGAGGAAACCGGGTTATTGGTAGTTGTACAATAAGTGCAAATGAAGGTTAAGTTATTAGAAGATAATAATAGATCAGTTATGAGTTATAAATCATGAGTGTGGCTATCCCTTCCTGCACGATACAATTGGAAGGAAAATAATAAGGGTCAAACAATAAAACCTTTTAATCAAGTTAAGCACATTTCAGGCAGTGATTAATCAGAAGTTTAAAATACTAGGTGAATCTACTTGTAGTTTTGTGTGTGAAGGGTTGAGGGTGAATTCCCTCTGTCATTCTTTGATAGTTAGCATGACAATTCGCAAGTCGCTGATTTACGACTGAATGCACCACGGGTTAGATGCAATCAATACATACAATACCTCGCAAATTTAGCCGCCGCTAAAGTCTACCGCGATTCAATTGCTCTAAAATCATTTTATCCTGTTATGGTTTTCGTATTAATCTTGTGTTGACATTGACAGGCCTAAAAATAATATTAAGCAATTTTTAATTAGTGCATCCAAACCATTGCTGGTCGGCTCTGGCATAGATGCTACAGAAGCACAAGCTAAGAATGGTTTTCTCTTCCCTACGTCATCTGTTGTGTGCCTCAGCAATTCATCATACTTTGGGGGGCTTATGGTATTAGCCCGCTTTACAGTGCAATGATGCTGAGGGTCACATTATAGTTCTGGGATCCACTCATTGTGCCTTTTTAAACGTGTTTGACTAAATCCCGATTAACACGCTCGCTTTCAGGGCGGTGCCAGACAAAACGGGCAGTTGGGAATTATGTAATGGCACATCTGTCATCGTATGGAGGGGTGTGAAGTGAGACAGTGTGTTTCCGCTACAATAGTTTGCCATTTGCCCTTGTTGCCTTGAAACATGTCACTCTGTAGTGACAGTGGCTTTTTCTTGATCGCCAACAAGCTACTCTTCAGAGGTTTGTCCTTTTATCGCATACATGTTTCTCACGCAAATCCTGTCACGTGTATTCAACCTTTTGATCCTTCAAACACTCTTAAGGTCGTTTATATGAGTGCATCTCCTTTTGCAAATCGTTTCAAGTCAGACAGCAATGGTTGGGTGAAAAAAAATCAAAGTCAAAGTTGACATTTTCCACCATGCGCGCAATTCATTCAGAAGTTATCAAACTTTATACATTGAACTGGAAATGGGTCACTGTTTGTCAAGGTCAAAAATTGTGGCATTAATATTCATGCTGGCATTTTCACAGTGAAATGAGAGGGAATTTGCTCTATTCCATGGAAGAAAATTAAATCAAAATGTGGCATGTGCGACTACCAAATTGATCAGAAGAAATGCCAAATCTAAAATTGGTGCATCTGGTTGTCATGCTTCTTTGTTTCTTTGCAATGTTAACTGAAACATTAGAATTAAAAACCTTTTTCATGACCAATCTTAGGAGGCAGCGTTAAAGAAGGAGGACGGTGAAGGGAAGAAGAGGGAGAGGATGGCCAGTGAGGCTGGAGAGTCGACTCCTAGACCCCCCAAGAAGACCAAGACCACGCCGAAGGCCCCGGAGAAGAGCCCGTCTCCCCAGCCTGACTTCAAACCCTTTGACTATAGCCAGTCCAACCTTAAAGTCTTTGCTGGTATGTGCTTTTAAGAAGTGTTTTTCCTGGTGTCCACTTTGATCCACGTTTAAACGCAACCGCTCATGCAATGGAATTTGAGTCGTATATCAGGGGTGATCAAATAGATTTCACCTGGGGTCAAACACCCAGAGAACATCCAGGAACAGCCCAAAGAGTAGGGTGGTCTCACAACACACATCCACCCCCACCCTTGCCTCACTGTCAGACATTCATTGACGTTCACACTCACTCACTCACTCCTTATATCTCTCTTATTGTGATTTGATTGGCTTATTGATGACCCCTGTTGTATATTGCGTATCATGTGTTTAAATATGTATTATTTGCAGGAGCCAATGCCAGGGGTGGTATGCACTTTGATCCAAACAAGCCCTACCATGATCCCACTAAAAAGGTAATTTAGTTTATTGTATTCATTTCTTTGTCACCTGAATGCTAATTGTACCTTCCTGAACCATATATGACTTGCAAACATTTTCCCCTGAAGAAGAATCCTAGGGGTAATAAACCAAACCTCGCTGGGAACAGAAGCATGTCCTATATGCCTGGAAAGTCTGATAGGTAATGATTTGAATAGTTATTTAAATGAGTTTGTTTAAGATTGTCTTCAATTGTCTGAACAGGTTTTTTTTCTTCCCTCATTTTCTTTCTACAGAGGATTCCGGCATAACTGGCCCAAAAGATAGGTTCACATTTCTGCTGCTTCCTCCCCAATGTTATTATCAAGTTAAATTCTTCTTCTTCAAAAGGAAATTCATTTTGAATTTCACAATGTATGACTGGCCTTTTCTGTTACAATTCTGCATTGTAAATACCCATGGCTGATACAAAACGTTGTTCTCTTTTCTTTGGGAGCAATGGGAATCTTATTAAAATGATTTTTAGAGGAAGAATGTGTTTTCTTGTTTGAAGTGTTTGATGCAAAACCACGAACCATATTCGTTTTAATTATTTGTTTTAATGCTTAAGCCACAACTACTTGCCAAAACCAAGAGTTAATCCATGACAAGAACTAGTTAATGGGTATTTGCTGAACAGGGTGAATAGTTAAAATGTGAGCCCCAGTGAAACGCTACTTTAATAGATGCCCCTTCTAGTAACTGAATCACACGAGTGCGGAAGGAGATTGCATAAACAAAAGTCGTCTCAAGTGTCATTTTTAAGAATGTAGGTCTGAAGGCTATGGAATTGAACAGCAGGCTAATATGCATACCCGTGAATGTATATCACAAAATAGGATTGTATATAAACATATTCACACGCATATAGGATACTCGGATAACGGACTCTCACAGTGCTCAAAAAACAACGGTAACAATTGCATAAAGATTTGCGCCACAGCTGTGTATTTGCTGTCCCAGTTGGACGTTCAACATGTATAATTCATCAGATGTACCTGTACGGCTATAATGCGTTGAAAATAATTATGATTCATTTTTCTTTTGTGATTCATGCTTGAACCTGACGTTTCGCCTCACATCTGCTCCGCCAATAGCAATGAGTCTGGAACCGAAGTTCCACGTGGGCCGGCGTCACACACACAACTCACCGTTACTAGTTCTAACACTAACCAAATGGATTTCGGAAAACTACGACTCAAATGTGTATGCGTCGGACAGTGTGTGGCATTTAAATGTCGTTTCATTGTCAAAATGTAATTTCGATAGAAGACGAGCCAGTCAGTCGTAGTCACGAAAAGTGACAGTGCAGTAGTTGCCTGATAGAAATATTATAAGGAGAGGGAGCGTGGTACGCCTGTGGTAGAGATGGAGCGATGTCCCGAAATGGCTCTAAGCGGGGTCTTTATTTAGATCACTATTTCGGTCTGCTGGCATATTGATTGATTGTACAAATCATTGTATTTAGCTAATATATATATATCATTCAAATCGTGCTTACTCTATGGAATAATCACCACAATGACCAGTAGGCAGCATACAATGATTCGGGCAGAAAATACTTTAAATTATTTTTTTCTTAAGAATAGTTAGTTAGCTAAACGATGCGTTGCACGAGGATTGGGGCCGAATGGGGTTTTGTTCAATGTAATAAATACACGGGCTATAATGTACTTTGTGTTTGAAGCCTCTAAATTCGGTTGCTCAGCGTTTTCGAGCACGTTCAAAATGAACGGAGAGTGGGCGGTTTAAACCAACACGCTCTCTCTCTTTTATAATTCCTTGGTGAGTTGCATCTAGGCACACTAGTCACATTGCTCCTCCGGCACACACGTTGAGGAAGATCTGTGCTAGCAATCACCACCATCATGGACAACATAAAGGATGGATGGTTCACCGAGACGTGTACGTTATGGCCCGGACAAGCGATGAGTCTTCAGGTGGAAGAGATTCTATACAATAAGAAATCCAAATTTCAAGATGTGATGGTTTTTAAAAGGTCAGTATTTAGGATCCACACTCGCTACTACGCTATGCTAACTGTTAACTTCAGCTAACAATGAACAACTTGTGTTTGGTCGCTTTCAAGATACAAAACCTACCGGCTGAAGTGCGCGACGTGGTTTAATCCTTAGACGAAACATCATTCATGTCTATAAAAAATTGGATGACGCCCTTTAATCAAAGAACCGCAATGGATGGACACACAATCAGACTAGATTAACACATCAAGAGGGGAATTTAGAGCGATGTTATTACATATGTGTATTGTTTTTGTATTTTTACAGCAAAACGTATGGGAACGTACTTGTGCTGGATGGGGTTATTCAGTGTACAGAGAGAGATGAGTTTTCTTATCAAGAAATGATCGCAAACCTTCCCATCTGCTCCCACCCCTCTCCTCAAAAGGTATGTCATTTCCTCCCAAGGATCTCTAATGACTTGCAAACATGACTAACTAATAACTTGCCAACATGACTAACTAATGACTTGCCAACATGACTAACAAACCACCGTCTTTATGTAGGTCTTAATCATTGGCGGTGGGGACGGTGGAGTTTTACGAGAAGTGGTGAAGCATCCCCTGGTGGCATCAGTGGTTCAGTGCGAGATAGACGAGGTGTGTGTGTGAAGCAATACATCATTTACACAGTTACAGTAGTAGCATACATTTTATAATAACCTCTACCATCCCAGACTGCTAAGGTTGTGCCCTATCAAAAGTACAGGGCTAAGCCCGGGTTGTCCAGGGTGTTCATGTCTTTCGTTTTCCTGTTGGGTAGGATGTGATCAACGTCTCCAAGAAATACCTTCCAGGGATGGCTGAGGGCTTTTTCAGCTCCAAGCTCACCCTCCACGTGGGCGACGGCTTTGAGTTCATGAAGCAGAACCAGGACGCCTTTGACATCATCATAACCGACTCCTCGGACCCTGTAGGTAAGTGATGTGTATGTTTTTTAAAACGGGATCGTGCTTCTTTAGTTTCTTGCCCTATAGCTCCTGCTTGTATACACGTACTAAAGTGTGTGTGTGTGTCTTTCCAGGCCCCGCCGAGAGTTTGTTCAAGGAATCGTACTACCAACTGATGAAGACGGCCTTGAGGGAGGGAGGGATTCTCTGTTGCCAAGGTGGGTTGTTGATTGTTAATTTATTTAGTTGATTCTGTTCCATTTGAGTTGTATTGTTTTCTGTAGAGGTGAGGTGGGAGAGGGAGGCACCCAGGGCCACGCTGATCCAATGGCAATGTGGGACCCATCAACGTTTTTTTGGACATCCATTCACAAATCAGATTTGAGGAATATTGTGTTCTGATCGTGGTAAGGCCTAGCCTGACAGCGCAATACCAATTCACCAATGCTTATTAGCCTGGAACCTCTCAGTTCATTTCAGATTTCCAAAGGGTGTTATCAAGGGGCGTGGACCAAAATGCCTCTGGACGCAATTGGATCGACAACCAATCAGAGCAACGAAATGTGTGACACATCAGCGACTGCCATCTTGGTTGTTTATGAAAATGCCTCAACGGCACTCCCATAGGGCCCTTGACACAAATATCATCTGAGCGAACCGACCCAAATGTCCTTACCATTGAACATGTACGTTATCATTTACTGCCGGGAATAGGCCTTTCCTATGCTAGCGCTCCTCTGTACAATCATCGTATTAGAGCCGCTACATGTTAGGTAAACTGTTGCAATTGGCCCGACCCAGGGCCAGGTCTGCTGAAAATCGGTCTGAACATGTGCGAGGGCCAGACGCATATGCAAGAGCAAATGAAACAGCTTGCAGATTTGTCTGGTTACCAGGCCAGATTAGGCACGCATCGTGATCAAGTTTCATGTGATCGCATGTGTGGAGATGGTATTGACAGATAACATGGCTCTGCGATTAAAACCACGCCCAATCCATCTGTCTACCGTGAAATAACCTAGTAATGCCCGAGTAGATGGCTCACCACCGAAAATAGTGTAAACTTAGGTCCCTATGCATAGGGTAAAACCGTTAGGAAATGATCAAAGTAAGTATTCGGTCTGATTGAGCATGATCATGGCAAGACATACGTTGGCAGCATTTTACGAAGCTTCTTCAATGAAACAATAATGTTGCATTACTTTTTAGGCAAATTACACAAACGTCAGAGGTGTGAAGTATACTTCCGTAAATTACTCATGGGAGGTTGTATTGCACTTGAAGTTGCTGAACAGAGGAGCATGTCCCAGCTAGATGAAGCTCACCAATAGTATGGACACCCAACATCTCCCCACGTGGTGACGGCAGAATCTAGGGTGGATGGTACATAAGAAGGGTTCCTGGCATTTGCTAGGAGGCAGGACATGGTGTCTATATTAAATAGTGTTTTTATCGGTCACCAAATGCGGAGAGAGTGCTAGGAATTACGTTATTATATCCATACATTGACTTTATCAAAATGTATCAAATTTGTTGGTGACAGGACTATTGCCCTGGTATCATATGGAGAGCAATCCTTCTTTCCAGTTGGACCAAGGAGGGCTGTGTAAATGATTGGTCCGGTCCAGCCACATATTGATAGTTTGGAGAGCGCAGGTCCAATAGTCTAACGGCCAATCCCCTCATCAGATTTAGATTTGCAAAGGGAGCCGTGTCTTAACGCAAATGGACGTTATGCTAAAGTCTATATTAAATGAATTTATGATGCAGTAAAGAATATTACGATACGTCTATATTTTTCCATGACAGGGCATTTAGTGCAAGAGCAATCTGGTTCATAAATGATCTGTTTCATATTGGAATGAATGAATATGAACCCATCTTCACCCTGGTTATGCCTGCTCTCCTCAGCGTTGTATTGTGGCGTTGGCTCAAGTCAATTCTATTTGTATAGCTCTTCACATCCTGGTTCCAGGCTGAAAGGGCTTCACAGGCCCGCGATAAACGACACACCGTAACCCTTAGCCCTCTTAAGAGCATGGGAAAAGCTCTCCAAATCCAAGGGAAGAAAACCTTGATGGGAACACCGAAGAGGGAGCCCTGGAGGGGTGGAGTGCAATAGGTGCTGAATGGGTAGACATATAACGGCGGTGTTGTGTATCACTTCATAACATTCGAAATGTAAAGATCGTATGGGCTTCTCTTGTTTCCTGCACCCTATCACTAGGCAGTTAGTTTTGGTATATTTAGCAGAAAGATGAAACCTGGACACACAATATTGGTTGCATTCAAATGTCAAAGTCGGGATGTCTGGTCACTCTGACTTTCCGTTTTTTTGATTGGATGTGCCAGATGGGAACACATTTTTTGCAGCCGCTTACAACCATGTTGCAATCATGGTTCAATTTTTGTGAACACTATTGCAATAATGTGGCTACTAGCAAAATAAATGCATGGTAATGCCCAACCTTAAAGATGACTGATGACTGATTAATTTCTTATTACTTCTGTGACGTCGCCAATAAATGGACTCACCTGCAATATTAATGACGTTCAATTTATGTGTCGCACTTTTCAATCTCAACACACATCTCCAGAAGGACAAAAAAGAACGGCAAATTGACATGATGTGTTTTCCCCTTGCCTCTCTCGCTCCCCTCCCCAGGAGAGTGTCAGTGGCTCCATTTGGAACTGATCAAGGAGATGCGGACCTTCTGCAAGACCCTATTCCCCGTGGTGGAGTACG
>OOFG01101061.1:0-11278 GCA_900323295.1 Molva molva | reverse complement strand
AATGTGTGTGTGTGTGGCAGTGTTTGAGTGTGCATTTCAATGTGTTTGAGTGGGTCTTTGTGTGTGTGTGTGTGTGTGTGTGTGTGTGTGTGTGTGTGTGTGTGTGTGTGTGTGTGTGTGTGTGTGTGTGTGTGTGTGTGTGTGTGTGTGTATGTATGTGTGTGTTTGTGTGTGTGTGAGTGTGTGTATGTGAGTGTGTGTCAGCATGTTAGAGTTGGTGTCTATGTTTTCAAGTGGTGGTGCACTGTTTATGATGCACATGATCAAACACACACACACACACACACACACATACACACAGAAAATAAGACACATACATACACACACTGAAGTACATATGAAGTGTATGCATACATATACATACAAATTGGCGGGCACACATGCCCACACATACACTGAAACACAGACAAACACACACAGTGAAATTCACATACATTTGCACAGGCACACACATGTGCACACACTGAAACACACACACACACACACACACACACACACACACAGATTGCCCTTTCAGCTTTCACACTCCGGTGATGGAGTTCATTATGATTGGCTGTGACCTTGGTAAATCCGCGTGACCCACCTGCCTTCCTTCCGGAACCGTTCTAATAATGTTGGTCTTACTCGGACCTTATTGAGAGCACGCCGGGTCTTAACCTTTGCATTAAATAAAAGACCACCCTCCTGCCACCCTGTGAACCCCGCGTTGCGTCCTATTATTACGCAGCAGGATTCTCTGTCCCTTCCTGGGTTCACACCGGGAATTTCTGCGATATCATCTGGGCAGTACAGGCAACAAAAAATACATTGGTGTGGGAAATCTCTTAAAGGGGTCATATTAGGCAAATGTTCTGGTTAATAATTTAAGTTGGGGGTTCTACTAGAAAAGGTTTTAAATGCTTTAACGTTAAAAGTACACCTTATTATTCTCACACTGAACATTGCAGCAGCACATATTTCACCCTTAGTCAGAAATGCTCGGTTTTAACTCCTGTTTGTTTAAGGCTCCCCCACCAAAAAGCCCAGTCTGCTCTGATTGGTCAGCTGGCCCAGTCTGGGTGGCAGGCCGAACTATCTGATATACCCGGAACACCTTCGCAACAGAGACTGGAGCAGGACGTTTCACAGTGGTAAGTAGTTATGTTGTAACTATCTTATATTCCAGATGCAACTTTCTAACTGTAGTTCATCTACATCAAACAACCGGGAGTTCATACATTGAACAAAGTGTATTTTATAATTTCTGATTGAGGTGCACTTGTGGAAACTGCACCAGAAGGCCCAGTGAGGTTGAAAACGTCTTCTGCAAAGAAATATGAAAAAGGTAACTAACAGTTAGTATAATCAATTACTACATTACTCTTTTTTGTTGTTGTATTTTAGTAGCTTAGAATTAAAGTTGCTTGTGTTGGGAAATACTGCAGCATCGGCTTCACGGTCCAGCACCAGCCTGTTCGCTGTACATTATCCTTTGAGGAAAAGGTTCTGTTTTATATTAGCTATCTATTCTAACACCATTTTATTTGAAATACGAGTTTGATATTGATGCACATGTTGCTTCCTGGATCAATATTCGCCCTATGCGGTGATGTTGCCTCCTGCGTTATTATTTTCTTCATTATAAAACAGTGTTTGTTTTAAATCATTCTTATTTTCCTTATAAGGATGTAAGACAAATGAACCGCCATGCTGGGATGACAGGTCCTGGGGTGTGGTGATTGTCTTAAACTACTCAACTAATGGTGTTGGGTCCTCAAAAATGTCATCAAAGACGAGCCTTGTCAGGTAGTCCACGTAATCTGTAAAATATAGTCATTTTGTGTTTTTAAAGAAAGTACTTTTCTGAATCCACTTTCCTTGAACATATGAAAAGTGTGCCCATAATTATAAAAAAGATGTTTAATTTGTATTATATGCCATATTTCTAGACATTTTTAGTTAACGGTTGGCCTTCAGCTGATAAGCAAACCCATTTCGACACAATAACGTGATCTACAAATTAGCCAAAGCCTATGGCTGATTCTATTCAATTCCAGCTATGCTAATTAACATGAGCCAAATATTTTTGTTTTTTGCAAGAAAATATAAGTGGCATGGAACTTTGTAATCTTTATTCACATTTCGTACACTGACTGCAATTTTAAAAGCCCCCTTTGAGAAGGAATATATGAATACAGATATTCAACATGGATCTCTTCCAGTGACATTAGTTTCTCCCAGCATAATAACGTCGCCCCGGTACCCCTGCTACAGAACTATGAAATGCGGGATACTGTGAGGTGGGTGCCAGACCCAAATTTATATTCAATAGAGGTAGTCGTATTTTTGTGAAACAATGACACTAGGAAAAGTGTTGGCAACTAAAGAATGATGTGAAATGTATGGTTTCAATCAAATAAAAATTGGGTGAAGTCTAGCATTTTGGACCAACAAACCAACAAAAACTTGTACAACTTCTTGATAACATTCAGAGAAAATGTTATCAACAAAACTCTACCTCAACCATGTCCCCTGTTTAGGACAGAGATTATATTGACAAACCTTCAGATTTTATTGGAAATTGCATGAATATCCTAGAAAAGGCAGCTTTACAATTATCATATCCAGATGACCTGTGCAATATGCCTGCAATGTATTTTACACTTTACATTATTTTAGACTAACTAACTAGCTTCAGTTACATATACTTTTATTTGATATAGGAGCATATTTTATTACATTCTGCTGTTGGTCAGAGGCCTATTTTAGCTATAATTAGACTATTTCTATTGATTCTATATTTTGTGTTTATATTGCTAGTTGTGTTTATTCTATTCTACTTACTTTTAGGTTTCTGGCTTGACCAGAGCAACTGTAACAAATAGTTTTCCTAGGGATCAATAAAGTAATCTATATCTGTCGTCTGTATTATGATTGGTTGAAATGTTGGACATGGTGATGTCATCATGAGGAAATGAGCTAGCCCTCATCCTAAACATTTGATTCAGAGAATACGCCCTAGAGAAAGTCCAACCAGCGTTCACGCAGTGAACTGAGAAAGTGTGAACTGAGCTTATGAAGGCTTCGTTTCTCGATCTGTGGTGAGAGAAAAGTGTTTTGGCAACAATCAGCTCTCTTTATGTCATTAACTCCCTTTTCTGCTGCTGGTCAGGCACCATGCTGGTTAGTTTATCACTTAACAAAATAAAGGGGGAGGGAGTTTACATTCCTTCAGTATTCAACAATGAAACCTGCACAAAAAAAGTACAGCTGGTTATTTACTCACATTTTGCATCACATTTTATGATTGTGATTTCACATTTTTCTGCCAAAAAGAGTGTCTCAAATATCCCATTTGATTTTAAAAATATGTATTTCATTCATTTTTACATAATATTTAAGGAATAAGAGAGAGGGAGCGATAGAGAGAGGCAGAAGGAGAGAGAGAGAGAAAGAAAAAAGATGGATAGAACAGAAGGAGAGATAGAACTGCAAGGAGATTAACTGATTCCCGTTAGCTTAAGATGTTATATATTGATGTTTTGCATGTGAGTATGCACATGACACGGCTGGTTTTCATGCATCCTATTTTAGGCTTTGCATGTTAACATGCAGATCTTATGTAACACTGACTTCTACTGCTATAGTGCGAATAACAGTATAGACCTCTGGTCTATACTACATGCTTGGCAATATCTTTCACCACTGTTCTTTTAGTCTAATGAAGGCAAAAGGAAACATCTGGCCTTATAGTTCATTTAAAACAGAGGCTATGCAGTCGAAAGTCGGTGAAAGTAAATCGTTTATCGCTATTTACCCAGCTACTGTACAATCGACATTAAAAAATAAAAACATCCATTGTCTTAATCAATATTCAAAATTGCTTGCCGACTAGGTCATATTCACCTAGAACAGTAACAACTTACAATGTGAATACTGCAACAGCAAACAAAGCCAACATTCAGCAACCATCTGTTTTTCCTGAATCCACTCCTGTTCCCTTCAACGGGCAGAAGACCTGAAGGGACTGGGAAAGGCTGTCTGCATTCTGGGATTTAGTTTCCCCCCTGAAACTCAAAAGTTTGAATTGCATCACATATTGTATACTTTTTTTATGCCATACCCTATGCTATATAGAGTATGAAAAGAAAACAACAGAATAGAATGGAACATAACAGAATAGAATAGAGTAGAATGCGGCGGAATATAACATAATAGAACAGAACATTATAGGACAGAACAAAACAGAACACAATAGCATAGAAAGGAACCAAACAGAACATAATAGAACATAACAGAATAGAACAGAATAAAACAGAACATAATTGAATAGAAAGGAACCAAGTAGAACAGATTCAAAACACAATATAACTGCACATACCACAACAGAACAGAACTAAAGAGAACACAATAGCATATGAAGGAACCAAACAGAACAGTGACCTTGCTGTTTGTTCACAAGATGCTTTTGGGTAGTACTGTCAAATTGATTTTGTGCTTTCCAACTTGTCAGAAATCAAATCGATGGAGCTTCAATATATATGACCAGACTGACTGGACTGTGTGTATCATTGTGCTGTGTTACTGTATCACTATATTATTATATTGCTGTATTACTTTATATTGGTATATATCTTATCCTGACAATTATATGAGCATCCAAAAGTGCTCAAAAAGAAAAAAAAAAGCTTCTAAAGAGCCATGCCCAGAATCTCGGTAGGTTTTCTAGGTGAACACAGCTTTTTGTTGTGTAGTAGAATAGTGTAGTAAGCACTTTACGCACATAAAATTGCCTCTCACAAGGGTTGTCCTGCTCTGCTTCTGGTGATGAGTCATCAGTTAGCTTAGTGGCTTTGGTTTATGACTCAGGAATAGGCAAAGATACAGAATCTACCGACAGCCGTCTTCTATATCTGCTCTTCCTTCAGGGCCCTGATCCTCCCAATATTTACACTCTTCAGATCTGCTTCCTTCAAGAATAAAACAAACAAAACACGTAGCACATAAAGACGTTGTGTATTTCATACATTTAATACACTGAATGAACACCAACACTTTATCCAACAACAACAGCCATTTCAAAGTCAAAGTTATTAAAAGCAGGGTTATTAGAATATTGAGACAATAAAAGATGTAATTAGTGTTGAAAGAAAATCAAGGTAATCCCATGAATGCAGGGAGAAGGTACTTGTGGTGTTTATTTTTCCTCAGGCCAAGATGTTGGTGAGCTCTGATGATATACATGGAATCAGTAGTGTTGCTGAAAGAGACTGTGTGTTGAATATGATCTATACGATCTAATACTTTGTTATCATGTGCATTCAGTATGATGATACTATAGATGATGATACCTAGTAGGGTTGGTGATGAGTATATTAACAGTAGTACAAATTAAACTATATAAGCCGAGGGAAGAACCTTGACTATTAACACACAATATCCAACGTTCTGTCCCTGCAACAACTCAACTCTTGCAAGACTTCTCCTTGAGCGAGACTTGGTTGGACTCAATAACAAACAGACCGGATCAAGCAAAAGGTAAAGACAAAAGTTAATGTGTATTGACGGGCCGTTATTGCCCCAAAGGATTACATTGCAGCCCGCTTTCGCGGATTACGGCTGCAGCGTTCTCGCTCAATACTGGATCAATCGAAAAAAAGTCCCTTAGACCCAAAATGATTGGAAAATAGGGTCCGAATTGAAAAATGCCAAAGTTCTCCTTTAAAGGTGGATGTGCGTGTGCAGTTGTACCCTTGTTTTGTGCCCCAACGTTTGAGACGTTGTCACATAGTGTTGTTGCTGCCTGCGTTCGCGGAGCTCTGAACAGGAAACAGCAGAAACAGAGTGTCTCTGCTGCTACAACCCAGTGAATCCAGGGGTGTTCCTGCCATCTTCTCTCAGCCAGCCCCTGGTCTTTATCACAACAGACACTTGGCAACCTACTTTCCTAAGCATAGCATCTGGCCCGTGGAGAAGAAGGCAAGAGGGTCGCCGTCAGATTCTATCATCCTTATGTTCCGCCATGCGACCTTGGCGTCAGCATGAACAGACACGTCTAATGCTTCGGCCTTTTAAAACGCGAGGGGGAGAGAAAATATATAAAGGCAAATCAATTGTGAGCTTCACCACAGCACCTCGCCGCGACCATTACTTGAACAATGTCACCTTCAGGGCCAACAGCGGGAGCCATTATGTCTGGTTGTAGAGGAGGCGTTATTGATATTGTGTTTGGGCCTGGTCTCGCGTCAAGCTTACGCTGCAAGTTTACACATTTGGTTTTCAGATTGGCCACGCACACACAGAAGATGCTTTGTGTATGCATCCATGTGTTCATCTGTCTTTTAAGATGTATTTAATAACAAAAGTTCCGCTGCTCGTATCAACTAAGTAAAAAATGCTGCAGGGTTTTTTGCGTGCTACTCTGTCTGTTTCTTTGCCTGAACGTCTCACTGCATGCCTTTTTGCCTGCCTGGCTGCCTGCCCGCTTCCCTGTCTGTCTGCCTGTCCACACATCGTTCTGCCTCTCTTCCTGTCCGTCTATCTGCCCATCCTTCTTTCATACAGTCTTGTGTTGTGAGTGTCAGCTAGACTCCTGTTCCCCACAGTGTGTATCTCTCTAGATTACATCCAGGGTTTTCAGTCTGCGAGAGACTCAGCGGAGTGTCTTTGTTTTGTCTGAGAAACCACGAGAGCCTCCGTCTGCTGCCCCCCTACTCTCTGCGGAGCCTTGACTCTTTTCAGGGATTTGAGGTACTTTGCTCTTGGCTGGTTCTCCATTTCAGATATAAGTAAATACAGCAAGAGTCAGACGACGGAAGGGAGTGTGGTACTTTGTTTGTTATGTAAAGAGAAAAATAACACATTTGTTTTACCCAAAGTTTAGGTGGATAATAGAGTTTAGGACCTCATGCAAGCAAGACCTGACCTTTGACCTGGAAATGCTCTCAGGGCACCGTGGCTCTAATGCGCACACATCTAAATGCTTCTCCACAACGCATCATAGCTACCTATACCCTCATCTCTAAATGTTTCCCCACCAGGTTCTGTTCATGTGTAGACGTTAGCCAAGGTTGAAAACAGGGGGTTCCATATTGCTCAACAGGAACAGGATAGTCTATGAGTGGCTATGGGGTTTGACTCCTATACCTACTTTTCTTGGTTTGATCCCTGATGGATGCAGCATACCTACAGGCAAGAGGCCTAACATCCTAACCTTTCCTTAATGACATGTAACACTATTCACTGTCAGTCGCTTTGGATAGCTATTGCTTGATGCGTGTACTAAGCAGACAGGAGTATGTAGAGTTTCCATGGAACCAATGTCTCGGAGGACAATGTGTGTTGGCCTCTGCACTTATTCACTCCCTCGCTCCCACTCCCTAGTCATTAAGCGTTGCTCCTGTCCATCTGTCCATCTGTCTAGCTCTGCATTAGTCCACTGGAACTTATTGTTACCTCTCCATAATAATTTATTTTTTGTATTGCGCACACGGACAGGACTGCATGCCTGAGGGGATGAATGTCTTTGACATCCTAGCTCAAGGTCGTCTTTTCATATTTATGTAGCCATTTCCATAAATACAGGCATGGGTTGAGACTGTCCCGATTTGACTGGGCTTAAATGCTAAAGGAATTTAGAAAATATTTTTGTAAGCAGGATGATTTCTTTAGTAGATCAAAGTTTACTATTAAAAACCTTCAATGACTTATATTATTAAGGTATAATTTACATGAATTACCTTGTCCTCTCAAAATTGAATACCCAATTTGATCTGCATTTTTTACATTTACATTTAGAGCATTTAGCAGACGCTTATGTCCAAAGCGAATTACAACCATTCATACGCACATTCACACACCGACAGCGGTGTCAACCATGCAAGGTGACAGCCAGCTCTTCGGGAGCAGTGAGGGTTAGGCGTCTTGCTCAGGGACACCTCGACACTCAGCTAGGAGGAGCCGGGGAACGAACCAGCAACCTTCCGGTTACAAGTCAACCCGCTCTACCTCCTGAGTTACTGCCGCCCCTGTATCCTCACCATTTAGTCACTTCCATTCTTCAATTTTCAAAGACATTACATATTTAGCCTCAATAAATGTGTGTGTACGTGAGTGCGTGCCAGAGATGGGGACTCGAGTTTGCGACTTGGACTCAAGTCGCACTTAGGTTACACACAGTGACTTGTGACCAAAAACTTGAGACTTGACATGGACTTGTGAGCATCTCTGGTGCGTACAGGTCCACAATGTGACTTGAGGTGAGTCTGCAAGACCTTTCAGAAAGGTAATAGCATGAATATCTACTTAACTAAAGCAATATAAGTTAAAGTAATACAATCATATCCTTCAAATGCTCACCATAAAAAGATAGCAATAAATGAAAGTAGACAATATATATCTCAAAATAAATGTTAAGAAATGCTCGAAATCTAAATACATAAATGCTGGGAGTGTAAAAGACATAAACGTCACACACTAATCCAAGTTTGGACTCCAGGGTTCTGCAAGCCTTTTTAGTTATTTGACAGCTGTCTCAGTCTAGACGTAGTGCAGCCAAAGTTCTTCTGGCCTTTGAATTTAATCTAAACTCTCCAATAGCCAAGAGTCATCAATTGACTGACAGTTAGGACCATCTGTTAACCAAAGAAACTTTCAAAAGGTAAAGAAAAAAGGTATTCTATCCGTCTAGTTTCTATTTTTATTCTCAATAATGCACAGAGCAACGGTTTAGCAAATGTGGTCCACTACTGAAATAGGAACTTTCGAACGATTCATGTTTAGCTCTTAGTAAGAATGGACTCAACAATAGCGATTTTTTTATATTCTCTCCTACAAATATATTATACCAGATAGTGTGCTTTCATAATTCTGAGTAGACAATTTTACTCAACCTCCATCAAAATTCCCTATGCAAACTTATATCAACAGCAATAAATTAACAATTGATCACCCAGATAAAACAATCACAAGACAACACACACACACACACACACACACACACACACCCACACCTAATAAAAAGCACACTCTGAATCTCACTAACATCAGCCACAATCGCTGCGCCACATCCCCCACACCCCCCACACACACTGTCTTGCTGCCTAATGGCTGGATGTGAATCGTGTTCATTATCCAGGATCCATGTGGGAAGATCAACCGTACCTGTTTCCATTCCCTCCCCAGTGCCCGGCAGCCAGGGAACTGACACCTCAGCCATCGCTCCCTGGTGTGTGCGTGTGTGTGTATGTTTGTGTGTGTATGTGTGTGTGTGACACGATGTGTGAGTGAGACTGTGTGTGCATGTGTCTGCGTATGTGCATGTGCACACCCCTGCATTTGCGTGTGTATGTGCCTATGTGTGTGTGTGTGTGTGTGTGTGTGTGTGTGTGACAGTGTGTATGTCTGCGTGTGTGCGCGAGCGTGTGTGTCTGTGCGTGTATATGTGTGTGTGTGTGTGTACATGCATGCAGCCAGCTTGTCCTGACCTGGCCCATGCAGTCTGTTTTAAATGAACTGTTTGTGTTTCTTCTCCACTCTTACAGCGGTGGTATTTTAATGGCCAAGGCACCACAGAGCAATATTGTAAAGGATTATTATAGCTTTAAATCACCTGTGAGAGGGCCATCCACTGTATGGGACTTCCATTCATCATTTTTGCCAAGGTGCAGCTCAGATTAAAGAGCTAAACTTATCTTCCCATCGCTGGCAGCTCGCCAAGAGCGTGTGTGTGTGTGTGTCTGTGTGCATGTGTGTGTGTACATACTCTTGTTTGATGTTGTACACAGGCATATTTTTCCCCGTCTCAAGAATACAGGAATGATGAAGTGGAATTGACCATACAGATGGTCAACTATACGCAAATACTATACTTCTTTTCCACTGTAGGTGTGTTGGGTTTGTTTGTTATTTATTGTAGGGCTTGTTAAGGTCAACGCATCTTAACGAGTAAACATATGAAGTCGCCCCTAACACCCACCCACTGTTCCCTCATTAAAACTACTGTATCCTAGTGTGTCATTGACAATATGAAGAGAATGTGCGATAATGGTTAAAGCAAGCAGTGTCATCTGTGTAAAATAGATACATCTGTATTGTGCTACGACTGTTAATTAAAGACAAGGCCATAGCATTGGGTAAGAATGCTGATGATACTGAAGTGGGACTCAATGGGACCTGAATGGTAGTAATCTTGATTGATTGTACAACAATACATCCCTCTTAATGTGTATAGTGTGCAATTACTATCTAGGCTTGTAAAATGGACATTAAATGGATAATGTACATTTAAAAAGCTATTAATTATAACAATTAATTCTTACTTGTTCATGATTTAACCTCTGTAGGCGTCACAATAATTAAAACAACAAAAAAAGTGTGTTAAATTATAATGTGGTAATCAACTGTGGCCCGTTGAAAGAACGCTTGTGTTGCTTGTTTCAACATCAGCCATCAGCCTCCTTATTCATGAGGAAACACTGCTGGTTCTACCAGTCATATGTAGATGGGTATCGTCGCTGCGACTTGACAGATGGAATTATACAGAGGCCACCACAGTCTGACATTGTTTAGTCAACGTGTCTCGGAATTGTGGGCACTGTAGTTAAACAAACAGTGTGTGGCAAGCAGAGGGACGCGGACGGCCACGTGCCAAATTTTAACTTGGCAGCGCATGAGTCAAATCTAGAAGCAATGGTGTTGGTTCTCTGCTTCGATGATTGGCAGAATCTGAACAACAATTTATCTGGAACCTCCCCGCCGATCTGGGAGGAAAGCATTATAATAAAACATAAATTGAGTTTCTCATCATGTAGTGTAGATGGAGTTGTGATGTATTTGTTCCAGATACAGGCCAGAGTTTTGCTTTTCTCTTGCATATATTGTCCTGAACTCCTGAACTCAACACATTTTGGATATATACATGAATATATACAGTAAATATATGTGTGTTTTTATCTATTTATATATATGTGTGTGTTTTGTTTCTGTGTGGGTTTGTATGTATATATTTCCGTGTGTCTGTATAGGTGTGTGAGAAAACTCACACAAGCGTCAGAGGTCAGGTGACGCAGGAGTTGCTCAAAATGGCAGATTGAATGGGTACAAGTTAGCAAGAAGTGTGTAGTGTGCAGCCATTCAACGTAAGCAGTGACTGATGGGAACGATGTAAAACACTATGTAAAAAAACATAATGTGATCAATGTTGCACAAACAGTGCTGTTGACAATGTTGACATTCCCCAACCACTCTGAATGCAGCAATTACTCATCCAAACGGTCTGTAAATGTCCTCCTCGCACACC
>OOFG01101014.1:0-12050 GCA_900323295.1 Molva molva | reverse complement strand
CTAGTCATCATTAACTAATGGTGTTAATGTTCACTAATGTATATGTTTCCCCTAGGATTGAGTTGTAGCAGCGGTGCTCCCCCCCCCAAAATATTTTTTTCATGGAAATCGTGTGTGAAGCGCAAACACAAGCACTTCACACGAGCGGACGCGAGGGAACACGAGGGAACACGAGGGAACACGAGGGGGAACACGAGGGAACACGAGGGAACACGAGGGGACGCGAGGGAACACGAGGGAACACGAGGGAACACGAGGGAACACGAGGGAACACGAGGGAACGCGAGGGAACACGAGGGGGAACACGAGGGGGAACACGAGGGAACACGAGGGAACGCGAGGGAACACGAGGGAACACGAGGGAACACGAGGGGACGCGAGGGGACGCGAGGGGACGCGAGGGAACACGAGGGAACGCGAGGGAACACGAGGGAACACGCACGACATTTTCAATGATAAAATTGACGTGTCTTTACGGGAGTCCAGGTATCTAAATGTGGTGTATATTTCTCTGAGGTCAAATGTTCTGAGGTAAAGTTCTCGGTGGCCCTCACGCTGTGCGAGCAGTAGTTGTTCCAGCGCATTTCTCCGATGAAAACGATTAATTTCAGATAATTACACCGCAGTACTCATAAGAACCCCACGAACATTTTGATGTACAATATAAAACCTTAAAAGTGAAGGCGTTAAAAGTTGCAGGACTGTTTTCCGATCAGTGAAGTTTCTTTTTTTATTTTTTATAATCCTGAATCCATGATCGCTTTTATTGTTGACATCTGCCCGATGCTAAATCGTTGTGTTGACTGCCAGGTAAGCACAACATTTCTCGTTTACGTCTCTACTCACAAGTGTGTGAATTGACCTGGATATTACAGTGATTAACACTGCCAGTGATGGCATAAGCGCAAAGGGATACGAATCGCCCGTTATACGTTTGTTTCTAAAGAGATAAGACGGAGCTCTCTCCTCTCCCTCCTCTCTCTCCTCTCCACTCGTCTGGGATTTCAGCAGCGGCGCAGCGCCAACTGATACCAACTGATAGGCTGAGATATCTATCCATCATACAGCTCGGTGGACACTTATTGGAAGCCCCTATTACACAAGTGATAGGGCTCTTTGAATAGCTTAGGGTGTCACCTTAGTAAATTAGGAAATGCGTTTAGAATTGTATATTCTCTCTCATGCCTTATGCAACTTGGGTGCACAATTTGTGTAGAAGTCCTTGGACTTGTGTTGTACCATCTGCTAGAACCATATGTCCTTTACTGTCGGGTCATAACACAGTTCATCCCACGGTCTGTCACATTCAAAACACGTTTGGTTTTATTAAGAATACACACACTAAATCATATTAAAAAGGGGGAATCTGGCTTCATCATCTCCATAGTTTCTCTGAACGCTATTTGGAATGGACTTATATGCTGGATGTTTATAAAATAAAAGTCCCCTGGGGTAAGACTACATGTCTGGTTTGTTGGATTGCAGCGCCCTGTGATTTAGCTGGTCTGGAAGCCCACACAACACTGCCGTTGGCACAGCAGCATTGGAGTTCAACGGGATCATGAATTAGTGAAATCTGAGCGGGAAATGAAGAGGAGTAACCTTACAGCCGGTTCTCTGCTGCGTGTTGGCATACAACCAAATTTAGAAAATCAAAGTTTGATCACACACTTTGATGACCCGGTCAAGTGTAGATAACTTTTTTCATTCCTGAGTGAAATCACATGAAACACATGCAACTTTCATTGGCGTAATTTAAATAGATGCAGCCGTTTCCAAAGATAGTGTTTTGAAGTGTTCGTAAAACTTATTCTACGCAACTATTTGACTACTGGCCTGGAGCTCCGTCCAAGAGGAGAGGAATGAACTGCACAACACTGGACTCATTTAACACATTGATTCACATCAGGTCAGGGAAAGTATACTATGAATATTTTGAGGATATAATGAAGACAAAAGCGGTTGTTTCATCAGATGATATGCCTGAACAGAACAACAAATAAAACCGTTGCAGATAAGCATTAATCTAATGGTTAATTATTATTGATTTACTATTTGGATCGAGTGTAAAACTCAGAGTTTATCAAGACAGACATTCAACTCTAAGCCACAATGTTAAACTAGCTGTCAAAACAATCACAGCATACCTGAATACACCAAACATCACAACATCAAGTCTAGTCAATGTTGGTATAGCTCTTATAACATAACACAACTCTAATACTCATCCCTACATCATCACAAACATTTATATAAACAATATTCACCTCAAATCACTTGAATCCATCACATACCAAAACAGATCAAACACCACATACTTCAATAAGACACAATGAATTAACACCCAGACAGGAAATTAGTAGGGCTGTAGTCAATCAAAGAAAATCTTGATTGACTGAAATGCGATCAACTCTACGACCAATCGATTGGTCGATGAGGGAAAGAAATACTAAAAACATATGAACGTTATCTCAAGATTAACTTAAGCGGCCACAGTGCACTCTACTCAACCTGCTAGCCTAAATATCACACAAGTGCTTTTTGGAGAAAGTCAGTGGGTTTCAGATCCACTCCTGGTCCGAATCCGACTCGGTTACGGCATAGCTTCAATGTAAAGCAGGTCACAGAGCCACGGAGCGCCACGTTGGGAATCATCGCGTAGTAGATAGACAACACATGTAGGAAGCTTCGATTTTAGGTTTTGTTCTGTGTTTAAAATAATGGTTCCCAATGCATGGTGCTGCGATTCATGATAAGGTGCCAATTCTGATATGTTCACATTCAAGCCTATCAAGCGTTAAACAGGAAAGATGAGGGAGCATTGCAGACAATATGAAAAAAAATGACTTATGCCCAACGCTTTTAGATTATATGTCTGCATACTTTTTTGTGGTCCTTTAAAAAAAAAAAAAAGAGCTGCCACACCAACGACTGCTGTGACATCTTGTCATTAGGTTGGAGAAGAGTAAATTCAGTAAGTTAAGACTAGCAGTCTTCCTTACGTTGGGGGAACAGCGGGGTGTTTTGACCTCCTGTCTTATGAGTCTTTTAAACCATACGATTGTTAAATCAGAAACTACGGAGCCTTGAATATTATTTGTATTAGTGTGGTTGCAAAGCAAGCCACACTATTGTTATCATGTGTTATTATTTTTCTTATTATAGTTCTTCCGCCTCATTTTCGGTAATTATCTGCCCCTACACTGTTGCAGGTATAAAAGCCAAGCCCATTGCAAAGAATTGCACATGTATCAGTGAGCTGCGCCATTCCTATGATTTTTAAATTTTGCATACTTTAAGAAATTAATATTTATAATATTAGTATTTAATATGGAAAGAGAATGGGGCAAAAACGCTAAAATCAACCACTCCAAACCTGAAAACCTGGGAGTTGTCAAATTTAATAGGCATATGTAGACCGGAAGTGAGGAGGTCTCCAAAAGGTTTTGTCCCGCTATGACCACAGGGGGCGCTATAACTCGTGGCCAAACCTGAACGGCCACGCCCCTCACCCCATTTATAAAAAATTCTGAAAATTGGTATCTGGGCCTTATTTGAAATGCTGAATCTTTTTGCCTCAAGGACCCATAAGGTCCATCAAAATAGATTTTGCTGTACCTTGAAAGTTTTGAAAAACTTTGAAAAAATCGTGAAAACCAACCCGTAAGCCTAAATGGCCTAATATTTGGTCCACATACTCCTTAATACTGCCCAACCTTATAGCATTATTTTGATTTTGATTGTTTGATTTTTATGGCCGATTTATGCAAAAATACGATTATGCAAATGAGCCTCCATTGCTCAATCAATCACAAGTCTGCTTCAGAGAACCCCAGGGACCTATAACTTGTTGGCACATCAAGGACATCCCCCTTAGGTAATGTGGTAAGTTTTGTAATCATAGCTCAAAAAATTATGTCACAGGGTCCATTTCAAATTACCACTGTTGCAGGTGCTCACCAAACAATTTTTTATAATGGAAGTCAAGGGGGAAAAAACGTTGACTTCAACCATTCCGAAGTCAAACAACTCAGAGTTGTAAATGTTAGTACACGTATAGAAACAGCGCATCAGCAGGTCTCCAAAAAGTAAAGTACCGCTTTGGCGACAGCATAACTTGCAATCAAGCAAAAACAATCAGCCCCATTGTTGGATCAATCATAAGTCCGCTTCAAAGCGGCCCAGGGACTTGAAACTTGGGGCGCTCACTCATTAGCCTTGGTAGCATTAGCATGTTAGCATGCTCAAGGAATACTGCGCACACAACGAGTTGGCCCACACGCATTTTCTTCAGAAAATGCACATGCGGCGACATGTCTAGTTAATAAATAATGTTATTCCTAACACAATGTAGCCTGTCATTATAAAATTAAATACATTAGTTTGCATTTGTCCCTCATGAAAGAAACACCAGCGATTGTCCGACCAATGAGAATTTGGTCAAACAAGTGCATATCGACCAAACAATCGACCAACCGACCAGAACTTGACAGCCCTAGAATTTAGGGACAATACACTAAAGCCGCGTTTCCACAAAAATTACCCGGATCTTTTAGTCCCAGGAACTACATTTCAAGGGACGAAAATGTTCCTTCAGCACCTTGTTGTCTGCGTTTCCACCACGGTCTAAAGACCAGCGAAGGGCCTTTTACATCAGACACATAACAAATAAAATACATGAAAAAGCGAGAAATACTGAGAGAAAAATCTGACCAACAAAATCACATCAACTATCAGTTACAACGCGATTGGATGAATTCAACCCTTAACCTCATGTAGCCATTGAATAATAGTGTATGCGCCGTACTTTCAACTAAATATCCTATGTATTTATAGAATTCAATGAATTATAAGACACCACAACCTAACACACTTCTAATAAACATCACAAATTGCATAAACCCCCCCCCATCCATCAAGCATCCCGTACCTGTCCAGGTCATCCTCCTCCCCTCTCCTGCGGCGAGACCTCTCTGCACCAGGCTTGTGATACTGCAGGTCCTCACCTGCAGAACACACACACGGTTAATACAGGCTGAATATCATGGGACATATAACACAGGTGTTAAACAATTACATTTATGTATGTGTACTGCCAACAAGTATTTTTAACTATTGGTCGTCTCGTCTTTTCCAATTAGCAGGTTGTGTGTATGACATGCATTCTTTATGATTGAAGATGAAACCAAAAGACAACAGTGTTCATCTTTTAGGTTAGAGGTTCTGACTTGATCGATTACATTGACCAATCAGAGCAAACATGGATTAGGCGTTCCACTCAAAGGAGAGCCATACAGCAATGACTGTCTTGATTGCAAGGATTTAGTGAGTTAATAAAGCTGGATGAATCTAAATAGATGACATCAATAACCATGGCACATTAGAATCGATCAGACAAAATCAAATTCAGTGTCCAGTTCAAGCTTAAATATATTATGCAACATGGATATAGTGGACCTGGTGAAGGTGTTCATTTGTGTATATTACATATCAGGGGCCCCTGCACCACCAAGGTAGGAGGTTAACTAACGTTACACCTTCATATTTTGTATAACAACAGGGACCCCGACAGCAACAGGTAGGAAGTTAACTACGCCTTCATGTGTAGTATAACGTCAGGGGCCCCGACACCACCAGCTAGAAGGTTAACTACGCCTTCATATTTAGTATTACAACAGAGGCCGACAGCACCAGGTAGGTTAACTACGCTTTCATGTTTGCCATTACATTAGAGTCCCCGACCCCACCAGGTAGGTTACTTACGCCTTCATATTTAATAATACATCAGGGGCCGAAACCACCAGGTATTAGGTTGACTAACGTTACGCTTTCATGTTTACCATTACACCAGGGGCCCTGACACCACCAGGTAGGTTAACTACGCCTTCATATTTAGTATTTTATCAGGGGCCGACACCAACAAGTAGGATGTTAACAACGCCTTCATAGTCCCATACAAATGCATAGAGGTCGTTTATGTCGACCGTGTCAATCAATATTATATAACGCACGGATACCGAGCTGTAGCAGCGGCGGGGACCTAGCATGCTAATGTTAACTGCTACTGGATGCGGAAAGGCTCCTACAGCTCTTATGCGGACTATTCTGCTCGTACACTCGACAATGATGATGAATGTATCTCTCCCACTCGGTTAAGATACATAAATATACGTATAAGTGGAAGTGAGGCTGTTCATTCTCCTCGCTGTCTGTGTACAACAAAGCCTGGCATTATCCCGCGAGCTTAGCAGTGCTAGCGAGCATTCATTTCAAGTCATAAAAACAACTGCACATACCTTGGCCGTTGGCAGCCATGGCGTGAAACGCGGTCCAAACAGATGTCCTATTTGTAAAACTGAAGATGCATTAATTTGTAGTGTTTAGACTTGGAAGTGAATGAGAACGCGAAGCTAAGTGTTTAGCAGCAGCGATGCTAACCTCAACCTGCTGCAGACTCTGCACTACGGTGCATTGTGGGTAAGAAAATGTCCCAGCTTCTGATGCTCTGCTGCGTTCACAACACGGGTCATACATAATAAGCATCACCATAAATAGTATGAATACAAATAATAAAATACTAATGATAAAAATGATATACAATAAAATACTACTAAATATATGAGGTGCATAAAGTTGTGCAGGTTAAACAAATAATTACAATTGCAAGGTATAGTTTAATAAGGGTACGTGTTCACAGTGTAATGTGTAATGTTGTTATAAAGAAACCTATAGAAGTTATTTTATATTTCACATTGTATAATATATAATTTTACTGCGTTGTATTGAATGTGATTTGATATTTGGTAGGCCTGTTTAAACAACGACCTGGTTACTCTAACAGTAGGCCTAATGTTAGATCATGTCAATACACATATTCATTTTATTTTACCATATTTTATTCCATTTTGGTTTTTATTATTTTTGTACATAAGTGTATATATATTGTTGGCGTAAATTCCTTCCAGGATTAATAAACTGTTATTATATTAATTATGCAAATTATAAATATGGCTATGTAAAATGTAAACGTAAAGGACCAAATTAAATCAATTTAAAGATAAACATTTGATCTCACTGTGGAGCGGTTGGTCCTATGGTGTAGAAAGAGTTGAACATGATGCAGTGAGTTATATATGACTCTATATGTCGATACATATAGTATAAATACCAGTGCTGGGATAGTAGAAATCTACACTTTGTTCTGATACTCTGTATATCACCATGGCAACGCATATGTTACAAACATACAGACTGTAGTTGTAGTCCTGTGGCTCCAGTCTGTCCTCATTTCTAAATGCTGTAGGCTGGGTTTGTGTGCTGTGAGTTAAAGATGAAATATGAATGTTTTCTACTGTGATACAGGCCAGATATCAGATATGTACTGCATAGTCCGGACTCAAAAGTCCACAGCATATTCCTTCCTATTTGGGCTGGTTGCACGGTTAATGAGATTGTAACTCCAGTACCTGTGTGTGGGTTACAGTAAGAGAAGCCAAGGTTAATTTAATTTACTTTCCTGCTCTTGTCAAGCTCACGTCCAAGTGCCCCCCGCCTAAGAGTAACTGACACTCTTGTTGAAATTCAAAATGGTGGTTAATCTTTTTTCAAGGCACTCCTTTGAATTTCCTTTCCCCTGTAAGGTCAAATCCTTTTTTTAATCTGTTGGTGACTTTGTGGTCCGTGTCGGTGCTTAAGTCTGGGAGTAGCCGCGTTGCAGTCAGACTCAGGAGCTGGGCTCCAGCGCCTTTCAGACACACAGATTCTTCCAAGGCTGACAAATGTCAACAAAGAGGCCGGAAGACGCGGCACAGCGGTGTGCAATGGACTGGAGCGTCATTATGGGCCCCGCTGCGAGGCAGAAGAACAAGGTCAATATCTGAGAGCCCGGCCAGGGAGGGGCTTTTAA
The DNA here is from genome assembly GCA_900323295.1 of Molva molva. NCBI lineage: Eukaryota > Metazoa > Chordata > Actinopteri > Gadiformes > Lotidae > Molva > Molva molva. The sequence continues at coordinate 4,144 of OOFG01101014.1, read as the reverse complement.
TTTGTGAAAGCGTAAAGGGACTTTGTGGCTGAAAGAGCGTCTGTGAATTCTAATGAACTGGGGGGATTGTACAGATGAAATCTAAAACTGTTCAATATTTTCACTTTTCAGATGTAAAACGATGCAAAGTCGAATAAGAAATTGATAATTATGTTTGAAAAAATGTTGAATACTTTTGCATGCTGCTTTTGAATGTATTTATAACAGCTACATATCAGACTTTAAGACTGTATTAATCTATCATTGCCAATATCAATGCCAGCCATGTGATTTTAAATTATGTCTATGATGATTTCTTTCTTCCAATACTGAACCCAAATTATAATTATAATTATTTTAGGCACCTGGCTAAATAGATTTCTCACTTAGAATGTCATTACATTTTCTATGTACAGAGTGTAGTTAGTTGAGATGAACTGTCTCATATTTTAACATGGGAGATCGCTCTGTTATTTACTCAGTAAACAACATACATTAACCAGAGGACTCTGGGCTAAATAAACCATCCTATGCCAGAAACAGGCCGGACACAGGACAATTAGGGTAAACATCTAACTAGGGTCATAGAGGGCCAAACAGACATTTGTAAGAGAACCTTTAATCAACTATTTATATTTGTTATCCAAAGGCATCTTGCTCAAGGATGCCTAGGTAGACTGCAGACATTGGGGTTGAGCCCAGTCCCTGTCGGTTGGGAGTTCTCTTCCAGGGAACCTCTTGGTTTCTCCCCCCAACGGAGGAGGAAAATCAAGCAGTTATAATCTAGTGTGGGGCTCTGATTCGGCCTGTCCCCAGTTCACTCTTTTCCATAACAATGTAAATGAGGTTGAAGGACTGGTGGAGGAGAGAGTTTTAATATTAAGCCAGGTCTTAACAGACCATGGATTTGTGTTTTAAATATTTAAATGCTATCTTGGACTTGTGCTGACGACCCCGAATTTTTTTTTTATTAATAATGAACTTATTTTAGCTGATTTTATTTGCTCTACGTCTGAATCCAAAACCGTAAAATTGGGGGTGGGGGTTGTGAGGAGAAATAGAATAGAATAGCATGTAGGCATACAATTATATTTATTTAATACCAAGCTAATACCTAATACCAGTGAACTGACGAAATAATTGAGAGTAGTTTATGTGTTTCCTTGGCCTTTTAGGTGAAATGTCAACCTTTTACAAGAATGTTTAGATTAAAAAACCTAACTTGTACAAGCTGATTACTAATGTTGTAGACTATTATAAAGTTGATAAAGATGTGTTAGATATATGTTAATCGACTGAAGGTTAAGCGATAGTTTATTAATTTCAATAATAATGCAATGACTCCACATTTTCACCATGATCCAGCCGGTGACCCACAACTGCCTGTAACAACTAGTGTTTTAGTCGCATATGCGTCAGCAACTGGGCGGGAAGTTATCAAAACTGCACAGTTCATTGGATGCTGGATTCTTACTCGCGAGGTGATTGGCGAGGCGGATGTCACTCAGGAACGGTTTAGCTTCCCGCGCCATTCAACGTGCACGCGCAATTCAGCTAGGCACGTCCCCGCCAGGAGACTGTCTGGACTCTGTCTGAAACTGATAAAACACAACATGGACTTTAATTCCCTCTATATTCCCCCACTAGAGAAATACAACGAAAGGATGGATTTTACGACTCGCTGGAAGCGCCGCCATCACCTTAGCTTTCCATTCAACCAGAGTGCCGAAACGAAAGTTTATTGTCAGTCTACAATTGTCAGCAGACAGTTCTTTATGACCAGGTAAGATACGACTGCGTTTGATATCCAATGGTAGCAGTGCTTTTTTGGGCAGGCATTCAGTTGCCATAGTACCGTGGCATATTTTTATACCATATAAAAAGTGTCAACGGTTTGTTGTCGAACCGGAGGCGGGCCGTGCTGCTGTCCCGTGTCCGCCCGGCGGTTTTAATGCCAAGCTTGATGCTCACCTGCTTCACGCTCCGGTCCGCGAGGATGCGCAGGTGACGCACCTTTGCTCACGTGAATGCCGTCATTTTAACCGGTGCGCGCCAAACATAAGACCACGTGAGCATCCATGTAGTCAGCAAATTATACAACATACAACACACAGCAACATTCAAGACTCGTCGCATTTAGTAGTCTACTGAATTTATAGCCATGTACGAGCCTTACTCACCAGACTGAAAGGCGTGACACTTTTGGAGATGTAGTGAGTTTCTGTGTAGGTGTTACTAATGATGACGTCACCAAGATAAGTTCAGGTTCACAGCTTTTCCACATTCAGCAGAAAGAAGAAATGAAACTTCTCTACTACTGACTATCACCTCCTCCAATACTGTATCACCTCCTCAACTACTGTATCACCTCCTCAACTACTGTATCACCTCCTCTACTACTGTACCACCTCCTCTACTACTGACTATCACCTCCTCCAATACTGTACCACCTCCTCTACTACTGTATCACCTCCTCTACTACTGTATCACCTCCTCTACTACTGTACCACCTCCTCTACTACTGTACCACCTCCTCTACTACTGTACCACCTCCTCTACTACTGACTATCACCTCCTCCAATACTGTACCACCTCCTCTACTACTGTATCACCTCCTCTACTACTGTATCACCTCCTCAACTACTGTATCACCTCCTCTACTACTGTATCACCTCCTCAACTACTGTCTATTACCTCCTCTGCTGCTGTATATCACCTCTCCTACTGACTATCACCTCTACTGCTGTGTACCACCTCCTCCAATACTGTACCACCTCCTGAACTACTGACTATCACCTCCTCCAATACTGTACCACCTCCTCTACTACTGACTATCACCTCCTCTACTACTGACTATCACCTCATCTACTACTGTACCACCTCCTCAACTACTGACTATCACCTCCTCTGCTACTGTACCACCTCCTCTACTACTGACTATCACCTCCTCCAATACTGTACCACCTCCTCTACTACTGTACCACCTCCTCTACTACTGACTATCACCTCCTCCAATACTGTACCACCTCCTCTACTACTGTACCACCTCCTCTACTACTGACTATCACCTCCTCCAATACTGTACCACCTCCTCTACTACTGTACCACCTCCTCTACTACTGACTATCACCTCCTCCAATACTGTACCACCTCCTCTACTACTGTACCACCTCCTCTACTACTGACTATCACCCCCTCAATACTGTATCACATCCTCTACTACTGTATCACACCTAATACAGACTATAGTAGAGGTATGTGAGAGTCAGTCACACTGTCTATCACCTCCTCTACTACTGTCTATAACCTCTACTACTGTCCATTATCTCCTCTCCTGCTATATTACCTCCTCTACAACTGTATCACCTCCTAAATGATTGTCTATCACCTCCTCCACATACTGTCTATCACATCCTCTAATACTGACTATAACCTCCTCTACTACTGTCTATCACCTCCTCTGCTACAGAATGTCTCACCTCCTCTACAACTGTCTATCACCTCATCTACTACTATCTATCACCTCCTCAACTAATGTCCATCTTCTCCTCTACTACTGTCTATCATCTCATCTACTACTTTATCACCTCCTCACCTACTGTCTATCAGAGACTGTCTCACCTCCTCTACTACAGACTGCCTGTCACCTCCTCTGCTACAGAAGGTATATTCTCTCCATTACTACTGACTGTCTCACCTCCTCTAATACAGACTGTATCACCTCTTCTACTAGAGACTGTCTATCCTCGTCTACTACAGACTGTGTTTCACCTCCTCTACTACAGACTGTCTCATCTCCTCTACTACAGACTGTAACCCCTGCTTGTCACTGCAGTTTTCTGCAGACAGTTTTGTCATGTGACTATAAGGCCCCTCCAACATTTCAGCCCCCGCCCCCTGTCCCTGAGTCTCTACTGGTTTCTCCTGATCTCTACTTGTTTCTCCTGGTCTGTACTGGTTTCTGCTGGGCTCTCCTGTCTATATTGGTCTCTCCTAGTTTCTACTAGTTTCTACCAGTCTCTAATGGTCTCTTCTGTCTCTACTGGTCTCTCCTGGTGTCAGGATCTTGTGTCTTTGGTCTGGGGTGCAGTAAGCTGTGTAGTTGTATCCTGTAAGGTGTTATTGCAGGATGAGTGTAATCAGAGCCCTAATTATTAACACATAT
>OOFG01100988.1:0-12366 GCA_900323295.1 Molva molva | reverse complement strand
TATTTTGGTTTTGATTTGATTAAAAATGGCTTAGTTATGGACGATTTATAAAAAAATATAATTATGCAAATGAGCCGCCATTGTTCAACAAATCCCAAATCTGCTTCAGAGAGCCCCAGAGGCCTAAAATTTGGTGTGCCCATCAAGGACCACCCCCTTAGGTCATTTGGAAAGTTTCGTTTTGAAAGCTAACAAAATGGCGTCACAGGGTCAATTTCAAATTACCACTGTTGCAGGTGCTTAGCGAGCAATGGGGAAAAAATGCTGACTTCAACCATTCCGAAGGCAAACAACTCAGGGTTGTCAAAGTTGGTACACGTATCGAAATCGGGCTTAAGCAGGCCTCCAAAATGTAAAAGACCTCTTTGGCGACAGGGGGCGCCATAACTCGCGATCAAACAAAAACGATCAGCCACATCGTTCGATCAATCGCAAGTCCGCTTCAAAGCGGCCCAGGGACTTGAAACTCGGCGTGCTCGCTCATCAGCCTCGGTGGAATTAGCATGTCAGCATGCTCGCGGAATATTGGGCACACGACGACTTGGCTCATGCAACCACGAGGAAGAAAGCATCAGTGACATGCTACCAGGTGATGTCACAATGACAGCAGATGACAAATACCATCCCTGTCTCTTTGTTTAGTCTCCAACGAAGGCTGGCATATGGTCCGTGGTGCTTTGGTTGTTATCAAACAATGGTATTGCTTTGAAAGGTAAGTTATTTGTCATATATTAAAGTGTGGACACCTACCTCTGCTGATGTTGATAAGGGTGGCAGTGGATTTCATAGCTGAAAGCTGCTTTCTTCCAATCAAATGTGTGGACGCTTCGGTTAAATTAACCAACAGCAAAACATAATCAGACACAGCTAATAGATTTTCTAGTACGGGGCAATACTCTGCTCCCACCATCTGCTCCTCCTCCACCGGCCTGTAGGAGTCATTGTTTACAGTCAGATATATAACTTATTTTAATGCAAATAAGTTACTCTTCAAACTTAGTAGAATGTTAGCAACATTATTCAGCTGCAGCTAGGCTCATTCCTTTCTGCAGTTGGGTTAGTACTTATTGGCTAACCCTAGCCAATAAGTACTACCATTACTTTAATCACCTAATGAGTGTCTATCTGTTGATTGGGGCTCATGAAAAGGGTTAAAGCAGCAAGATATTAACATGAAAATGAGAATCTCTAGCAGTGCCAAAATGCTGTAAATGTTAGACTATTTCTAGTACAACATTCACTGATTTGGTCAATTGTTATGTTCTATTCTTTACAACATTAACATGGCAACTATAAGGAGAAGGGCCTTTGACTTGTTATTGGACTTTATACCTGCGTCTCCGGTTGTGATAGAATATCTTCATGTCGAAAGCTTGTGCTCTTTTGGCCACCTTTTTTCCAATGTTACCCATTCCCACAATTCCCAGCGTTTTGTTGCTGACGTCTTTTCCGAGGTGATTCTCATCGATATCCTCCCCTTCCTCGTGATTCCGAGAAAAGGAATCGCCTAATTGAGAAGTGTTTAAAAAACAAAAAAACAATTGCTGTCAGTTCATTCTTAATACATTACAGTGCTGATTGAGCTAATGCATCAAAAACCAAGGGCTACTTTTGGAAAATAATGTTTGATGCCAAGTTAAAAACAACCACCTGTTTCCTTAATCACTGATATATCTAACTTCTCCTGAGTGCACAACAGAAAGTCCAAATAGTTTTTTTGCAAATCGATATAATGGAATGAACTGAAAATTGTTGGCCAAGTTATACAAAAAGATAATGGCTTCCATTCCAACCACCGTACAATATAAACCTAATGGGCGTACACAAAGGGAAGTGAGATGTTGGAAAAGCTAAAATAGCTACGCAGCAATCACTAGCAGCACAGATTCATATATTCAAACATCTCTTAACCTGGTGTTTTGAGACCTATTTTGATTCCAATCTGCCATGTCAAATAAATCAATACCCTGTATGATGTTCCTGGCAGATGCTAACATCAGTCCCATGGCTAGGTCGGCCGTAGCATTGCACACAACATCAGGAGTGTTGCACACTTTAACCCCAAAACTGTTAATTAGGGGGATGTCCAAGTGATCCACTCCCGCACCTCCACTCACTACAACCTAGAGACAAAGACAAACAAATCAAACAAAAATATTTAAATCTCAAGGATCATAGTTTGGGTTTAATAATGTTGACGGTAAAGATGCAGGATCGACTAAGAAGAACATGTCCACCCTAAACACCCTTCTCACCAATGGCATAAAAGCTAACTAATATATCATTCAATAAGACATTACTTACAAATACAGTGTATTTTGCTTGTTTCATATGTATTTTTAGGGATTGACATAAATATCGCCCTTGGGATTGGGAGCGAAACATGCCTTTGTAAATCATTTCAACAAATAATGTCTTAAGGAAAAGAATGTGTACAGTGTGTTAGCCAATAATCCATGTGGTGAGTCAGATACCTTCAAATTAGGAAGTACTTGTAGGAGTGAACTGTTGAGGAAGGCAGAACCACCCCAAACCAGAATTGCCTGGATCTTTTGGTTTAGTTCTGGTTGGCTTGCAATCTTCTCGAGATCGATCACAGTAAAATGTTCTTCTACCAAAGATGAGAGCGAACTGTAGATTGCTTGTGGGCTGCCAAATTTTCTCGCTAGGATATAGGGTTTCTCCATCTGTAAATAATTTGCATTATCAATTATAGCATTATTGATTGACATATCATTTATATAGTCAGTTTGTCAATTCCTGTGAGATTATAAAAATACTTTCATTAAGATAGTTTGGCAATTGAATGCCTATACTTAATGCTAAACACCACACTTGGATACTTATGGATAATTTATAATGAATAATTTGACACAATTACAGCTTCTGTATTATTGTTGACTTAATTTATGGAAAAGAGTTACATGGTCCTTTTCACAATTAAAAAGCCACCAATATTCAACCCAGTTTCAAGTGTGACATCCACAATTTTTTGGTATCTTAGTTAATAGTTGTTGTGGTTGCTATCTCCTTATCACCTCTTCTATCATTTCATGACAATTTAAAATCTTTGAGCAATCGCAGTTCAAATGAACCTGCAAAAACAAAATAAAAGCAGATACATTTCTCTGAACTGACCTTTCCCCAAACTTATTCTTCAATAGGTTAGTTCAACACTGTCTTGGCATCTGCTTCCTAATGTTTAATAATTGGTACCGATTCTGTAACATTTAACTGCACATACTTGGAGTAATACCACTTAAAAATACACTCCAAGACCAAAAAATACCCAAACATACATTTGACCTTTCACCAAACAAATGTCTCAATAGGTTAGTTCACTGTTGCCATGGTATCTGCTTCCTAATGTCAGATTCTATCACTGGTACAAAACTTGATTTGGACCCCATCACAAATGTGAATGGGGGGTGCTGAGTTGATTTTAAATCATCCAAAGTCAATAGGACCTACATAAATCCCCAAAAGGCATAGGAGGCTAAACAGATTCTGTAGCAGTCCAGGAGCTACAATACAGCACACAGCAACAATGGTGGAATTAACAACAGCAACAGTAGTTAAATGACAAGCCATTGCTGTAATAGCATAACAGATGTAGTGGTAATAGGACTACTAATAGTAGTAATTGTAACGTGTAATCCAAATAATGGTGGTAAGAAAAGTACAAAGAGTGTTTTTCATGGCGTAATATTGGTAATGGTATTGGTCGCCTAAGCAGGTATATCATTGATAATAGGGATAATTAAAGCGGTAATTGTTGTAACAGCAGAAATGGTGGTAAACAACCTGGAGGTCCGCCCACCGCCCCAGCGGACAGACTGCATTCTCAGAAACGTGCTTGTTTAAAAATAACAAGGTTATTGTGTTGTCAGTAATTGGATCACACATAGGCCTATTTGTTTGATTAAATGTTCCGATAGAGGGGAGAACACTTGAAACTCTGCGCTTTACAACCAATTTATGTCCCCCCCTTATCATAAACTAACTTAATGCCCTTGATTGTAGGCTATAAAGATAACCTAATTGTTTTTGCAGTCAAATGGTAATAACCGTAGCCTAATTCAGAGAACGTTTCTATCACTAAAATAGCTAAACTAACATGTTTGCTAATGACTAACTTCCTGAGCTGCCTCATTAAGTACATTTTATTTTTGTTCTCTCTGTGTAAAGACAGGGATCTTCTCAAACTTGCTGCAGTAAAAAAGAGTCATGTCAGTCCCATTACTGCGAAAGGGACAGACATGATTGTAATTTTAAAGGACATGCTTCCGGAGCAACTAGAACAGGGCGAGACGAGTGTCGCGAAGCAAAACAACTTTTAGATGTGTCCCTTTTTTTTTTTTTTTACTGTTTATTACGAAAAGCTTAGCTGAGGTCTTCTTTATAACATTAACACAAAATAAAGCATGTATAATATATATTGTTTATATTAATTACCTTTTTTTTGCCACACACCCCTTTCTACAATGTCCCCAAAGCAAATTTTCAGTTTCAATGAGACACATTTGCTATATAATTATAAATAAATCCAAACATGCCTTTATTATTGTATAGATCAAGTTAAAATCCCTCTAATTATAAATATATATCAATCAGTAGTCTTTATTTTCTGTGTGTCCCTGAAATCGAGTTCCACCCCGGTTAGTTTATGGTTTTTTGCCTTCTGAACAAAAAAATCTCAACAATTCCCAATAATCCACCTTCAGGAAGTGACATCACTCTTTTGGAGGGAATTCAAAGGAGCAGGGCACCAACTTTCTTCCTGCCTTTTTTGCATATTTTATTATGTAGGTATGTATTAACCTGTATGTCCTCCCTGTCAGGCTAAATTATGACGAAAGTAAACCACATCAAAAAAAAATTCACAAACATGTTTGATATATATTAAAGTACTGTTTATGTGCAGAGAGCTAGCTAACTGGAGTTTGCTGCCTCACAGAGCAATGCCTAATTTGGTTTAGAAAATGTCCACCCTGTTGACCTAACAGGGTGGAAAATCTATTACAAAATGTAAATGCTGATATATACATAATCAATTGTAATTTAAAGTGTTCATGTACTTCACCAATATGTATAAAAGGTGACACTTTATAATAATCAGTTATAAGGCATTTATTTGGCTTGTCAAGTATCAATTGATCACACCCTCTTGTGTATAATCAGTTAATATGCATTATTATAAAGTGTTGTCTAAACAATTTTGCATGATAATATAAAGTTAAATTGTACATAGTTGTTAGGAAATGGCTCCATCACTAAGTGCAGCAGAAATGCAGCGTTGCTACAGAGAAAAGCGAGATGCAGATCCAGAGAGACAAGCAGAGCATCTTCAGAAAGAGAGGGAGAAATGGCGGAGAGATGACATTGGACCAATGAAAACCGGCAAAAAGCAAACAATCACTCTTCAGAAAAAAAAAAAAGCATAAGAGGTTGCTGACAGACGCCATTAAAAACATATACAGGAAATTTGTCCTGCAATCAAAGGTCTTTTTGGGTTGTAGCACCAACTGAAGCTGACAGGGAAACCTTTCAGTGCAAGACGCATGAGAACCTGCAGTTCATGTCTACTAGCCTTTTCAGTAGTGGGCTTCTGTCCACTAAAGATGTAGAGAAGATGGCAGACACCATCATCTGCGATCTCAATTGGAAGGATTGTACCTATGGTGTTTTTGGAAAGTGCCATATAACTGTTGTTGCATTTGTTAGGCCCATGACACAAATTCCATTGCTCTCACCCAGTGGTCTACTGAAGTCAAAAAAGATTTTAGAAAGTCCACTGTAACGATCAAAAAAGAGATAATGATGACAGAGATGGCAAAATTTCGTCAACATATTTTCAAATCCGATGGCAATACAGGGAGCTGAGGGAGAAAATTATGAATTACGAATGCCTCATTCACATTGACTTCAGTGAGAATTATGGGTGCAAGTATACAAATGAGATCTAGTCTGTCCACTTTGGGGGATCTCATCAGCAAGCCACCCTCCACACTGGTGTGCTGTACACATCATCGCAGTCCTCTCTGAGCTTTTGTTCCATCTCCCCTTCTCAGAGGCATGCCCCACCGGCCATCTTGGCACATCTGGGCCCACCTGGACCTGGTGTTGGAGACGGTAAAGGAGAAGTTCCCCCAAGTGCAATGGCTGCACTTCTTCAGCGATGGGCCAGCGACACTGTATAAACAAAAAGGTGAGTTTCTTCCTGCTATGCACCGGGCAATGTTTTTCAAAGCCAGTCATGGCAAAGGGGCTCCAGATGGGATCGGTTGGACCCTGAAGCGATCGGCCGACAGACTTGTTCACTTGGGAGAAGACATCGCCAATGCAGAAGTGCTATTCGAAAGCTGAACGTGCAAGAGTCCTCAGTTCAGCTATTCTGTGACGGAAAGGAGTGTGGAGGAAATGCTGGCGGTAAGTGGAAACGTGATGTTTATTTTTCTCTTGGTAATTGTCATGGAGGAAATCTCCAGTGACCACCAATATATTGATAAGTGTTCCATATTCATCCAAGAAAAATGTAATGAAGGTTCTTCTGTACAAACCTTAAAAGGGATTGAAGTGTATAAACTTACCCAAAATGTAGACAATTATTGCAATTAATCATTACAATTATTAATACAATAGAATGAAATACAACCATATGTTCACCTAAAACAGTATACAAAGTATTCTATACTTACCTGAAACAGAATTAAAAGTAGAATGAGATCCATCAAATAAAAATCAAGACAGAATGATGAGACTTGGATGGATAACCTATGTATGATAAGCCATGACCTTGTTCTGTTCTCAGGGACCCTCTTTGACTGCTGTCAAAGGGACGATGAAGATTCATCGGATCATGAGCCTCTGTCAAAAGGAGAAGGGGGTAATGGATTGCCCATGCTTCTAGCTCAAAAATGTTTTGGCTCCAGATCTCCCTGGAGATACGTTGAAGAACAGATGGCACTGTAGGCAGGTTACCTCAAATGTCAGAGAAACATTATATACTTTTAAGTATGATTTGAGAATTCTGCTAACATGTTCTGCTATGTAGACATGTTCAAATTTGGCTGCGGAACCGAGGAGACTTCCCAAAGGTGACACAAGAGTCTTAGAATGATATCAAGACGGTAAGCCTAGAGAGCAACACACACACACACACACACACACACACACACACACACACAGTATTTTTAATGTTCTGTATTTTTTTGTATATAATACAATTATTGTTTAAACTCACTGAGTCATTGTTGGTAATTCCACAATGTTAGGGTCCTTTCCACCGTTAGTCACATTATATAATCGCAGACTAGACACAATAGTAAGAGAGTAGTAGTGTGAATAGTAAGTGTGAATTCAGCTTGAATAGACCTAACATCAGTAAACGGTAAACTAAACATTTGACAGGATTTAATACGGCTTCGAATACATATTGTCAGCTCTACATAGAGCTAGTGCATGCCTTGCACTTCCAATACCCCCTAACTTTCGCGAGTCTGAGGGACCTAAACATGACCCAATCGCCTCGTTGTCCGTTCTGCTTCATACTACACGCGATTGCATATTCAACTATTAAAGTTAGATTTAAATTATTTTACCATGGAATACAAGCGCGTCGTTATATGCCTGGGATTCTTCAGTCTTTGTATGAACCGTATGCAAGTAATTCCTAAGCCGGCGGAAGACATGAAGCTGAGCACAGTGAGTTTCCATACTTTGGTTAATCAAACAGAGAATCACCGATCAAAAGTCCAAACAAATGGATAACCCATGAATTGGGTATGCGCGTTCCTAATCGCACACTTTTTCTTTTTACTTGTAGTACGTACTGCAGCTACCCTTACAAAGTACGTACTGTTGCACACAGTATGCATACGATTGGGACATACTACAGGTTAATTAGCACCTGTAACAAGAGAGGGGGGCCGGGCAGTAATAATTGAAATCGCCATTGCGCCTTTAACTTTTTTGACTTGGCTCATACATCCCGCAGTCCGTAACGCTATTTGAAAATTGTTCGACAACATGGTTGGTGCTACATGTCTTACCTTGGAGATTCAACAAAACGCCACTCGCCGAGCTTGCCAGAGACGCGCATAATGTTGCAGGTCCACCCTGCGAGCTCTGCAGTTGTTACTTCGTAATATATTAATTGTAAATTCTAACATGCAGTATTAATTCACGACAGTTAAATTACCTATGCATTTCTCTGTCATTGTTATTTTCATAGTAATGTCTTTTAGTTATTTATCTTAATTATTTGGTTCATTAAACAAGTCCTATTATTACTATCTATTCTATGGTCCCCATTAGGCATGTTACCCCCTTTCACAAATGGCTCTCTGCTGCTGGATATATTTTCATGCAGAGATGCATGTTCTGTCTGCACGTGAAGCAGCCTTACGTTTAACTTTTTATTTGTCGTGTAACATACTTGCCAATTCTGTTGTGCAACCGTATACATTGTAGTGTCCTTGTATCTCAAACTGTAAATATACCATGTATAAAATTAAGTGTAGCTGCTCTTGCACCACTCTAACAGTGTTGGCAGTACAGTGAATAGTTAAATTATTAAACAGTTGTACCAATATAAAACAGGCAGAATAGCATTTTACAGGAATTCTAATGAGGCTTTTGCATAACATTGGATCCCTACAACATACTGAGTTGAGTATACTAGTATTGTTACTAGTCCAGTTAGGTGACATTGCCGTCAAACTTCTCCAGAGGAATTTGACAGTTAACTTCAGCAAACTACATAGCTAGTTAGATACTGAGTTTAAGTTCATCGGGCTATGTAGAACGCTTTCTAAACTAGGCTGACGTAATTGTCCTTCGAATATAGTTTGACATTTGCACTCATTTATCCACTTGCAGCGTCCTGCAGCAATAGTACATTAATGTATTAATTATACAAAAGAGTCTCAAAAAAGATGTAGTACTTACACTTGAATGCGCTGTCATCTGTCTTGCGGCTTCTCCTGACAATTATACGACTCTTCTGTCCCTTTCGCGGGCTCAGTCCATGTGACGTATCTTCTGCTGCGCCGAGGATTGTGGAACAGAATAGCCAAAAAAGCATGCTGGCTTGTACCTGCGAAATGCGACCGGATGTAGTACGACATCCTGATATTTTTGGCATACTGCATTTTCCATACTATGTATTGGGACATACTAAATCGTATGGTAGTATGGGTATTGGAACGCAGGGTGTGTGTGCAGATGATGGATCTCCTGCATGGCAACATGGAGCACCAGCTCATGTAGCATTTTTAATCAACTGGTTTTCCAACATCACCATCCTGTGTCCTTGTCTGGAGGAGCCCTGCAAACGTCACCTTGGTGGTGTGTAGCATCGTCTTTGCTACTCAGCTTCACATGACATTTTGTCTTATTTTAGCAGGTAGTTTAACTTTCTGGTAGTGTATACTAAATTTCCATCTCCAAACCGAAATGGCCTACCTCTAGGGATTTCTGCTTGCAACAACTGCCTACCTACAGTGGTAGGTAATATTTTGTAGCTATCTTATATTTCAGATGTAACGTTCTTAGTCATTTCTCTACATCCAAGGTTGTGCATACACCTCAGCAGGCTAGTAATGTCTTTGTATTGTTTCACGCCAGTTGATCTCATTGTGGAAGTTACATTTTACATACAAGCATACAAATATATTCCTGACCTGGAATGAAAGCTGACATTAAATAGGTGCGTAAATAATATTGCAATAAAACATTGGTTCATCTGTTTCCAATGTGCCATGAGTTAATAAGGGGTATATTTTAAAAGAGAAGACCCAGTATACACCTAAAGGGCTATCACCATTGTTAATTGGAAATAACTTGCAGGTCTTTTCTTTTTTTGTAATTCAGACTTTGCTTCGCATTTCAAGTCTGAGCTATGGCAAATTACAGCCAATGGCCATGTATATATGTGTCTGATGGGGGACTATTTTACTCGTAAGAGGTCTATCCCCTTAAGACCAAGAAGGCTAAAGAGGGGGCTTACTGTGTGGCCTGCACCTTCCCTACTCCGAACAGAGGCACTAGAATCCTTAGAAACACACACACACACACAACCTCCCAACCTCTTGCCAGGAACTACTCCTCACTTCTACCACCTATCACAGAGGACCAGGCCATCTCATCAATAAACACCATCTACTCCCTTTAAACAAACCCCAGCTACCGCAGGAAGAAAACCCTTCAAACACAAGCACAGATCATCCAGACCCCAACATACCCAACGCATCAACACCCACTAGACCTCTACACCACACGGACGCAACCCCAGACACCATCTCACGTTTTCCCCCATAGGTGGCGTTATGATGAAACGGCTAACCATGGACGAGACAACAGCAATCCCATCTGAACTCTCCCCATACAACCAACTAGCTGAATCCCTGGGTCCATAACTACCCCGTCCCTCACCACCCCCATCATCACACCAGCCTACCCCCTCCCCGACCAATCCTGCAGCCCCCAACTGGCACAAACCTACCTACCAACCGGCCAGCGCCGGCATGAAGCTGCAGGATTGGTCCTACCAAGGTCTTAAACCCAAACTGATTATTGGAGACTCCAACCGCTACAAAATCTCCCCACACACACCCACCTACAACTACAGCTATCCGGAAAAACCATTGGCTACAAGTAAACACAAATGCATTCTCTCCATTGGACTAAACAAAGACCAACGCTAAACTCACCTACATTAAACAACTAGTCTGACGCCACAAACAGGCCCTCACACCACAACACCCGTGTCATAAACAACTATATAGCCACCTGCATACTGGAAATTTCTCCACCGAACAGGACAGCAAACACAGCCCGACACATCCCTGCTCACTGGTGCACCCAATTACTTTACCATTAGCACACAGCCTCACCGAGGACACCCACACAAACACACGACACATCCCCTCTACCCCCCCCCACAACAGACAGAACCACTCATCAGGAATATTCACACGGCCCCCCCTCCAACATCCTAAATCTCTTTACCGCCCTCAACACAGACAACACTTCTAGAAAAAGGACTCAGACTAGACTGGGAGCAGCTCCAAAGGGACTTGTCGAAGTATCATAGACGGCTCAGACTACTCGACCACTTCCAATACACGCCATTCACACAAGCGTCTCACTGGGAACCACCACCCACACACATTCACCCAAACATCACCATACTCATCCAGACCGACTGCCATTCACTCAAACACTTACAACCTACTACAGACACCCCGAACAACAACGACAAGCCATCCAACAACTTAAAACCCAGCCACACATAATAAAACCTGTGGACAAAGGTTCCAAAATTGCGATACTGGACACACCAAATACCTCTTTGAAGCCAACCGACAACTGACAAATACAGCACACTACAAACCTATCCCAACCAGCGTTCAACCAACCACACAGATTAACCTCAGACACATCATCACTTCCATATACAACAACAAATACATAAAAGCCGAACAACTGATATTTTTATTTGGACCGGACAACGCAAATTCTATCTTCTACGAAAAACACACAAGGACCCAGATACTTTGAAGTTCCTCTCGGCAGACCCATAGTTTCAGATTGCAGCAGCACCACCTTAACCCACTCTCCACATCTCACCCCAGCTACCACACACTTCCTACACAAAGTCAGGCCCATGGTAGGTCGCCTACACACACCGTTTAGCAATTGACATAGACAGCCTCTACACAAACAGACATCACACTCAATAACCTGGATCCCCCTCAGACCAGACACCCACCTCCTAGAACTATTGCACATCTGACGATAAAGAATACCTTCAGAGACAGGAAACCGCCATGGGCCAAATCTTCACACTTTAATGCACCAACATCTACATGAGCAAGTTGGAGCTCTTTCAAAATGCACACACAAACCACTATTCTACTTCAGATCTTTAGATGACATCATAGGAGTTTGGACCTTTTTCCACAGCTCAATCACACACACTCAGCAATCACCAAGACAATTAAGGTATATGCACTACAGACACAACACAGGTACACTTTTTGGACACAACATTACAACTTCACACGGAATGCACTCAATATGCTCAGCATCAAGGTTTTTTTAAAACGGACATGCACAGACTTTTACAAAAACACAGCTATCACCCAAAACACACGTTCAAGGGAGTCAAAGTCACAAATCATCCGGTGCCACAGAATCTGCACACACACCACACAGACCATCAATCCATCCATACACTCTTCACAGCACTCAGGACAAGGGGCTACAGTAAAAGATTTCTCAGGACCATCAAAACCACCACACTTCCACAACTCGCTCCACACACACCACACCTCACACCAACTGACTCACCATCATCTCCCA
>OOFG01100987.1:7777-24269 GCA_900323295.1 Molva molva | reverse complement strand
CGCACACACACACACACACGCACACACTCACACACACACACACACACACACACACACACACACTCAAACAAATGGTTCCCAGGTTTATTAGCCTCATTGTGGTGTTAAACTATTCCCATTTGGCCTCCATGTGTTTAACTGACACAGGAGTCAAAAACTGGTCTGTGTGTTAAACTATGCCGGAAAGTCCGTCTCAATAATTCAAATTCAACAAAGATTAACATATTCACAAGTTTGTTGGCCTTCAGTTGGGCAGTGGTGGTGGCCAATGCTGCCGTTACTGGAATAATCCAGTTTAAAGGAGAATGTTGCAGGCAAATCTAGGCACTTTATCAACACAGGCAAAGTTCAGGAAGAGAAAAAAACCTATCAAACCTAACAAAAATCTATAGTCCAACCATAGGATGCAGAAGCATTGATGGTATGTAGAAATGTATCATATCTTTTCTACATTTTATTTTCTATTTTAAGAAGCATGATCTAATAACCAACCAGAAATAGCATTATGGTCCCAAACATGGATTTGGGTTGTTTTGTCCTTCTTGCTGTTGCTATTTTGCTATCTATTTCGCAATGGTTAACGGCTCACCTGATGATCTAAGATAGCTGAAAACAACAAGAAGAGTGTATGTTGGAATGTGTGTGTGCGTGTGTGTGTGTGTATGTATGTGTGTGTGTATGTGCATGCGTGCGTGTGTGCATGTGTGTGTTCGTGTGTGTGAAACATGCGTGTGTGCATGAGCGAGTGTGTGCGTATTGCCGGGGGCTGTAAGGGTTTGAGTGTGTAATGCATGTTTGTATGCTGTGTACTGTGTGATTCTGTACATATTGTCAAATTAGAGCAGCCAGAAACACATCAACTGGCAAACAAACTTGGCCAGCTGTTATTTTTATGTCGTGAGTATGAATGTAAATATGATTGAAAGTGGGCGTCTGTCTGTGCATGTGTGTGTGTGTGTGTGTGTGTGTGTGTGTGTGTGTGTGTGTGTGTGTGTGTGTGTGTGTGTGTGTGTGTGCGTTTGTGTGTGTACAATAGAGAAAGACAGAGAGAGAGTAAGTGATGAGAAATCTTTTGTATTGTATTTCACTCAAATATATATTTTTAATATAAATATGTATATTGTGTATTGCCCTGTACTGCATCATCTCTATGTGGTTACACAGGGAGCGGTTTGGCTAGGCTAACTTTTTGACTGTGGGCTTCATCAATCATCCACAGCCTATTTTAGCCCAAGCTAACTTTGCTCAACTCAGTATAAATATGGAGCAAGGGGGAAGTGGGGTGAGGGGGGGATGGAGATATATGAACAGCTGAAAAAACAGAACCCAAAAGCAGTATCTAGACCTAGAACTAGAGCTAGAACTAGGGCTAAAGCTAGAGCTAGAACTAGAGCTAAAACTAGAGCTAGAACCAGAGTTAGAACTAGAGCTAGAACTAGAGTTAGAACTAGAACTAGAGCTAGAGCTAGAGCTAGAACTAGAGCTAAAACTAGAGCTAGAACTAGAGCTAGAACTAGAGCTAGAACTAGAGTTAAAACCAGAATTAGAACTAGAGCTAGAACTAGAGTTAGAACTAGAACTAGAACTAGAGCTAGAGCTAGAACTAGAACTAGAACTAGAGCTAGAACTAGGGCTAGAACTAGAGTTAGATTGCCCCGGAGCAGGTGAGACTCACGGGGTCACAAGGCTGCAGACGATGTAGCTGGCTGCGTAAGAGTGCTGGTAGGCCTACAGAGACACAAACAGATACGCAAACAGTGAAACAACAACTCACTGAACATTACTCTGTAAGGTGGAGTAAACGCTTTGGTTTACGATGGCTTACCGGAGTCACACCGTAGGCCAGCAGCACGTGTTGCATGTCAGGTGAGAGCTGGTACTTGGTTGCTTTGTATGTTTCCTAGATTGCAACAAAAAGCATAATCAAAGATTGATTCATGGTTGAGCTCAAGTGCTTATGGTATGCTATACGCAGGGCCGTACACAGTAGAGCTTCACACTACTTACAAACATCTTGTTTTCCACCAGAATATGCTGCTCCATTGTGTCCACATTGAGTCTGACGACATCTCCTTCCCTTGAGCGAAACAGCAGTTCATTGTCTGGGAAAAGACGAGGCGACACACAAAAGGGAAGATCTCACTGGTAAAGGCAACACAGACAGCCCTTTTTTATCCACTGACTGACTTGAGATCCACTTGCATTGTTTTCCCTGTCTCTGAGACGTGCTTGTCATGCATAACATCGACTGGACAGAGTGCTGCCATCAAATCAGTCAGCCATCACTGTGCATCCCAGTCCCCACCCCTCACCGGCAGACGTTGAGTGCGGACGTAAAAGATGTGGCCAGGTTGACACATACACCGCCTGATGTTGGTGCCCTCTGGCCCACTGCCAAAGTGCTGCATGTCCCCTGCCGTTCCGTTCACCGAACATCTGGCCCAGAGGGAGCTTTCCTTTTGAGCAGTTACCATGGCAATATTATCTGATGTGTTAACACTTAACACATCGCAGACGTTTTAAACAGTCAGATGTGCTGCTTCGAACAGCCCTTAGGAGTCCTTAGGGGACATTCAACAGTTTTATGTGTGAGGCTAAAAGCTAGGATTCACAGACCTAACTGCTAGGACAGAAGGGGAGGCACTAAAGTGCTAGTCACCAGCTTTGCTTACTCCACCCCGGCCAAATGAATTTCAACACTATCAGACATTGACATTTTGTCTTCCTGCATGCTGGCAGGAGGCACTTCAATCCAATTCACTTTCACAGCCAATTTGGAGCAGGGCTGGACACTAACAGGTTGAGAATGCTGGTGTGAGCTCGGTCCAGGACGTCCCGACCAAGCCAACTTAATAAGGGTTAGTAATTATATTACTGTGGCTCATCTGTGCAATGTAGAGCTCAAGCATTTTGAATGCTATCGCATGACAGCATTATAGTGCGGTGATATTGCATTGAGGCAGATACCACATAAGCTTTTATATTAAAAATGAAACTGAAAGTAAATTGACGCCCGAATCGGTAACCTATCCAAAATCTGACACAGATGTAATTGTGTGCGCTATTGTGAAGAAGTGTGTGAATAAACCCATATGTGGTCATACCATCTGAGCTTAAACATTTCCACAATCCCTGGCTTATTTACATCACTCTCCACAACAACGCTTCGCAAACCGTTAGCGTTAGCTGCACACAAAGCTAAATTCATGCCTTTCATCCCCACATTTATCTTTCTCAAACTAATGAAGCAAACATTTTTCAACAAGACAGAAAGACCAGGGTTGTCGTTCTGTCGACCATTTTCTTTTTGTTGTATCAGAAGTAAGTGAGAGGGGGCTAAGGCTAAACTTGGCGGCTTTTAAGAGTAGCCCGAGCGCTATGTCGAGAGACCCAGAGGTCAGGTCCAAAGACTGCAGAGCACGGTGGTAATCAAAGAGCTGCAGGGATCCATTATGCAACGCTGCAAAATAATATACCACAAAATATTGATGAGGAACACTGAAGTACAAGGTTGTCCCATTGGATTTCTTTTCAGGAATGGTTTTTATACCTGCAAATCAGAGTTTATTGTGTTAAAGTAAATCGACACCCCCAGAGTCAGATCTACTGTCAGATTAGGACACTGACCCTCTGTTTGAAGGACACATTGCAAGACTAAGCCTCGGATGTATTATGATGTTACAAAGTTCACAAAGTTAACGCAAGCTAATGCATATTACCTGCAGACTATTTGTGGGAACACAGTTGTGATTCATCACAGAAAGATGCACAATCGGCCAAGTAGGACACTGGAGAATAGGATGTTATTCTTCCCACCGTGGCGTTGTTACAAAGTGTGAGCTCTGATTGTATGCAGCAGTGCACGGGTGTGAGGCGAGGTGTTCTTAGCCACACAGACGTGTTGGGCGTGTTGTTGTGGTGGTGGTGGAGGTGCTGTTGTGGTGGAGGTGGAGGAGGTGGTGGTGTTGCGGTGGCGACAGCGCGAATATTCTGCTGGTGAAGTTAATTAGCTTCGCCCATCTGCTTAAGGGAATGCACTCTGGCCTTGTTGCTGTCTCCTACTATTGCTTTCAATCAATCAAACAGACTATCTTTAAAGGCAGGGAATAGTTCCACTTTGAAACACAGAAAGAGATGGCAGTAGCATCATGTCTGCATTTAAAAAGCGTCTCTGAACTAAGTGGAAAGGAAAATGAAACACAGAAGCCTGCTCAGAAATTGACAATGCCTTTTTAACTCTAGCTCTGCGCATATCAAATAATACAATTATACAAAACAAGCTGATGTTATTTGACTAGGAGACGAGATGAGATAATGCGTTTGAAGCATTGCATTGGCCTTGCTGGAGCAGTCTGATTGCCAGAACACCTTGGTTCCCAGACACACTGTTCTAGCACCTAGCACTATTAGTACTATTAAGTACTATTACCTAAGTACCATTACCTAACCACTGCACTCCTGTAGATAGGGTGACTGTTACCAGACGTCTCACCTTTCGCCTTTTTCACCCTTCCCATAGCCCCGACATAAACAGCCCCTGCTGATACAAATGTCATAATAACGGCACCTTACTGTGACGTAGCTGAATAGAACAGCTCTTGACGGCAGTAGTGATGTGGCATCAAAACAATAGTTGTAACAGTAAGTAAAAACAGATGACGCCATGGAAGCCATCAGTATTTCTCCCAGCGCCAGATAGTAAAGCTGGTACATTCTGACAGAATATGCATGGCTTGAAGAGCGTAACAGTGGGCGTACTGGCACATTACCTCTCTGCAGCGCACGTGCAAGGCGAGAGTTGGATGTTAGAGTTTGATGTACGAGAGGTGGAGTGCGACTCGTGCCATGGGGGCTTCTGGCAGTAGATCCTGATACCATCGAGTCATAACACAGAGTTCTCTTTGATCAATATCTTAGCAAAGCTGCTCACTTGGCCTTTTATGGTAAGATTTCTAGCTGCCACTTGACCATCCGGCACTCTTTTACAACCATTGCATTTGTCCTGTAACAAGACGGCTCTGGGCTACACAATAAAAGCTTTTAACATGGGCACTAATATGAAACATAAAATGCAGCAGGATATGGTCAGAGTATAGAGGAGGGAATGAGCTCAGCCTTTCTATACTCTATCGTCTGATTTTGAATGTGGACAATCTTCAACCTTCGTTGATGTTGATGTTGGGTAGTGCGAGTTAAAACCGCTGTTATATAGGTAGCTCATCCATTCTTTAAATAATAGAAACATATGAGTCTGTACATTTGAAGATGCATTTAGCTAGGAATCCTGTCTCAAACCTAGTAAACACCCTGGGAGAAAGAAGCACTGAGTTCACCAACAACTCACTTTGAGAAATAGGTTTCTGGCACAAATTGCATTTCTTTTAGATTTGTGTCTGAAAGTAATTGGTGTCTAATTGGTTGAAGCGTTGATAAAAAGTAACCCATCAGTAACCCATATTCACATTGATCTGAAAAGATCTGTAAAACTGGAGGTCCAGTCTAGAGAAGTTTCTTTTTCTATATATGCTAACAATTTTTTTATATAAGCTCATCAGCACAAGGTCGGTGGTTTTGCGGTCTTCTATCAATAACGTTAAACCTTTAAAGCAATCAATAGCCTGACAGAGTCAGTATCAATAGCTCCAGGGGTAATTACTAGTACCTCTGCCCATCCCTGATCAATATGCCAAGCAGTCTTACTTCAGGCTCTTGGCCAGCACTGTTTGACACAGTTTGTCTCTGCCAGCAGGGGGCAGTGGGCTGAGCAAAGGCGGAATAATGAGCCATAGAAAACCATGGAGGCATCTATGTTATCTAGATCAGGGTCCTTGGAAGTTGAGGTGTCACATACAGGTCATGATGGGGACTGTATAAGCACATAAGGGCTATAAGTATGCCCATGTAACCAATCATCATTTCTCAAATACATGCATCCCCTTAGGGTAAAATAATGTTATTAAAGTGGTAATGTCAAAGATTTTCTGTTTCGATCTATTTGGCGACACCTTGGGCAACACCTTTGTCGATAAGTGGTAATTTTTCCCAGAGATCCAAATAGTGTCGCCAGCGACATCTAATTCGTAACATTCATAATACTGCAAATGCATGTGCTTTCATCAGTGGGCCGTCGGCTATATCACCATTGTGTTACCACATTCAGTGATAGGTAGTGACTTAACACACAGACAGAGATTTAAATGAAAATCTTGAGATATTTCCACTTTAAGGTAAACTTTACGCTCAAACCTAACGGAACCATACTACAACCATACAAATGTATTTTCCATCATAGCTTGAGGCTACTTACCACTCAGCCATTTGGCATCAGGGTGATGGATGTGCAGGTCCGAACCGAACACATCGTCCACGGTCACCTTCTTCTTCAGGGCTAGACTGTCATCTTCCCCTGTAACGTACGGCACCGCAAAGAAGCATGTTTACAATAAAAAGGGACAAGGATTTAATGTGTGCGTATTACATAAGGATCAATGACACACAAACGTACATGTTCAAATGTAGGAACCGGACTAAAACATACAAACTGCAGTTACAAGCCCCCACGGATTCTCTAAGCTCGCTGCGGGGTTTCGCTCCAAGTGTGGGTGACATTTCTAGTTTCTAAGGAAAAGCAGTACACACTGGGTGTGGGGGAGAGAAATAATATATTGTGTACACTTTTCTTCAAATGCAGTGTTCAGGGGGTCACGACTTTGCGTTGTTCCTAGTCAACTCCTGTAAATTGCGTGCACTTCCCCCAGAGAGTTGGCGTGGAGAGGACTTCCTATTACTTCCTCATAGAGGTAATTTGAAAGCAGGTACAAAGAAGAAAGGTAGTGCTTGTATTGATCTGGTATAGCGGGTATCTGCAGCAAGACGAAGACAGCTTTCTCTTGGTCTCTTTCCTAAAAGTCACAATGAGATCAGAAGTTGACAGCTGAAGTGCAGACGAAGCTAATGTAGCTCAGGTAGGAGAGAGAGGGAGAAAGAGAGAGAGCAACAGAGAGAAAGAAAGAGAATGAGAGAAAGAGAGAAAGAGAGAGTGACAGAAAGAGACAGAGAGAGCGATGGGAGATGGCGTATAATAAGCCATCCTAACCTGTCTATCTGCACACCTGAACTGAAAGGTATAACAACGACGAAAGCACACAAGTCGTTGGCGTATTTGACAGCAAAGTCTCACAGCGTTGGAAGACGGAGAGAGAGAGAGAGAAAATGGATCCTTCCGGGAGTTCATGTAGTGTCAGAGAGATCTGGCTCCATAAATACCGAGTCGGAGGAAAGTGTTTGAGCCTTCACAGACATTTGAAAACGGAGGAAGAACGCTCCCGCCTGGCGAGAGTGTCTGCAGAATCAGAGGGAGAGCGCTCATTTCCCAACACCAGGCAAATGGCATCTCTGATGCTGTGCCAATTTGACAAATGGCCGGGGCTATTACTGCATAATCATCTCCATTAAACAGACCTGAATGGCATTACACATTAAAAGGCCCATTATCTATTGAGAGGATGACCTCGGCTCTGTGAAAACCAATATGCAATCTGACCCGCAGAAATGTATAAAATATGATTTCTTATAGGGAATAGGTTGACAATTGAAAAACACCTACCTAACACCTACCGAAATTGGGAATCTCATTAGAAACCAACCATGATTATTTTGGTTTGTAAAAGGTGGTGGTTTGGGTGTGTATGTGTGCATACCATTCTATTTTTGTGTTTGCGAAAGTGTGTGTGTGTACCAGTGCTCACCGTCTGAGTGTGTGTAGCTGTATGCATGCCAACCGTACATAATATTCTGTTGGTTGTGTATGTGTGTGTTTGTGTGTGTGTGTGTGTGTATACTCACGAGGGGTGAGGAGGATGACAGAGGTGACGATGAGGAAGCAGATGATGAGGATGACCAACAGGGCGATGACTATCCCCTTCCAGTTCCTCTGGGGAGGAGCACTGCCCACCAGATCCTGCAGAGCAAACACAGTCAACACACCGTCTTCAGTCTCAGACTGGAAGCAGACCAACACACACAAACCTAGCTGAACCCCATTAAAAGTGCTGACACAAACTTCAATCTAATTTAAACTGAAAATTGCCACCCATCGCATATTTGCCATTTTAACGATATGTAACAGCTCTCGTGTGCCTCCTGAACAAACGACTGCATATTCGTACTGATCAACTCTTTGCTCTGCATAAACCTTTGAAAGTGTGTCAATGGGGTATTAATTCACAGAGCATCATATTTCCCAACCTCAGCATTCCAAATAAGGCGCATATGACCTGATAATGAATACCGTATTCATGATCATAACAAAACAAAATGGGTCAGAAAAGATAAACAAAAAATTCACAACAGTTAGTTCCAACCACGTAATTTGATTGGACAAGAGGCATTCCATGGTAAAGAGTATAATAACACTGGGACTTTTAACTACTACTACTATGTATCAGTCCGCGTTACAGGTTAACAATTAATTATATTAACGATCGTTATCTATCTTAAATTCTAACAAACTTCGCAACACAAAGATGAACATATTTCCACATATAACATTTGAGTTAAATTATGAACAAGAGGACCAAGGGGAGGAAAAAAGCCTGGATACTTCCCGGGCAAACCTCCAGCTTCAACTCAACTGAATTACACATGGCACCAAAGCGACTGTCAACAGACCCATATTTCACTGATGGCACAATGGAATATACAGATAAATGTACATGTTACAAAGTAGCTGCCTGCAGTCACGTGTAGACCTACACAAAGTAGCAAGCTAGTATGCAGGAAAAGGTTTCTTGTGTTGCTTGGCAACAGTCCAGTCCCAGTCCAGTTGCGGAACTATTTCTGTTGGAAGGGCCAAATAACTGATTAAATAAAAAAAACATCATAATCTGTTGGTGTAGCCTATTACTGTTAGCTAACAAATAGCACTTGTAGGACTGTTGTATAACGGCTGTGATTATATACGCCACTCGGCCTGCGTCCTCGTACCTATGACAGAATCACAGCCGTGCTGATATTCAGTACAGGACTCCTTCTTGTGTGATTTTGCTTAAATAATGAACCAACCGAATCACAATAGCCACACATGGGTAACGGCAAGGTCACATGTGGCCATACACACATGAACAAAAAAGTTTCTCTGCGACAGCTGCTACAGAAACACAATTTTTCTCTGGGCGTTCCCCACTGTTCCTGTGCTAGGAGCCCCTGCAGGTGTGGCCGGCAGCGTGAAGCACAGAGATCATCCTCACAGTCAGCCAAACATGGAGCTGCTCTCTTAGCACTCAGGGGCCCTAGCCGAGGCTGGATGGATGATGGAGTGAACAGCTAAGTCCACACGACCGCAGGCTGTTATGAGTGCAGCACCCTAGACTGCAATTTAGGAACCTGCAAGCACTTTTCGCTGTTGTAAGCCTATATATGCTTTTTTGTATTACTGATGACGGTAGTATAGCAGAAAATCATATCATCATCACAATCATATTCCCACCCTTCACTATGGCACATGGTTGTGCTGACAGGTCTCTGTGTGATCCAATGAAAGGTTAAAAAGTCAACACTTCCGTCAGGTGCACACATTAAATGGCTTTCGCCGGGTTAACATTAAAGAGAGATTACACACATGCACACACACACATGCACATACACACACATACACACACACACACATATACATCTGAATTGCTTTTGGATTATGTTTTCCCTTTCCAGTTTTGCCATACCATTGATGATATAAGAATTGCAATGATATAAGAATTGCTTATGAAGGTAATGAAATTCCTAAATCGTGGCTGATCAGTTTCTGCTTTAGCTACCAGATTGAAGGAAGTGGAAAAGTAATTGAAGAGAGGATATTACAGTAAAAGAGAGTAGAAAATAACATCTACAAAATGACTTTTTCTGCAATGTCGTATCTTTCCAAAATGAAAAAGCAAATTAAATACAACCAATTGCATTTAGTAGTCAAGCTTCTTTTTAGCATTTGTAGGTGCTCTGATATCAGCAGGCGGGCTGATCGCTGTTTAAATTAAGGCTCAATCAAATAGCTTTGGAAATAGTACAGACAGTAGTTATATACTTATTCTTTAAAAAAGAATTACCTTACCATTTGATAGTTTTGTATGTTTTCTTATTATCTGATTTAATATCTATTTTTCTAACGATCATTTCATAGCAAAGCTACCAATTTGACTTTGATCTCGATGAGTGTGTGCCAAGGAAGAACATGAAATGTAGCCAGTTGTTGACAAAAAAAGGAGAAGAATCAAGGCCATTAGAACACTAGGTCTTTCATTTGCTTAAATAATAAGGATTTAAATGACTGACAAAATAGCAATTAATTACTCCAAATAAATGATTCATCTTTTATTATGCACAAGTAAAGTAGACTTGGACAAAGTCTCCTGAAAAGGCCGTTATTTACAATTTACAGTTATTTTTAATGCTAAAGCAAAGTAGCTTTTTAAAAGGAAGACAATAGTAGTCCATCTGTTGGGTGTCATGGCAACAAGGCTCCCTTACAGACTGGTAGTTATGTCTCATGGGGGTCTTCTCAGCCTAGGCTCTGGTCACCACTCCAGTTGTACGGCAGCTTGTGCAGGAACCGTTCTCATGGTCCCCTTCAGTCTTCTCCTCCATCCCAGCTCTCACACTCAGACAGCTGCCCTCCGTCTGGTTGCTCCGAGCTCTCTTACCGGAGGCGGTGTCCTCTCTGGCCACACCTTCCGGCTCCACATCACGGCAGCGCTCGGTGCTTCTGGTGGCCGGCAGGCTGCTGCTCACCTCAGGAGTGTGAGAGGGCAGCTTGTGTTGAGTACCCAGCGCTGCCCTCGCTGGAGACAGACAGTAGCGACACGATGGCGGGAGCCGGTTTGGTCACGGGGAAAAGACGAGGAGAAGACTTTTGATCCGCCTAAAGTTGCTGTCTGGGGTCATAGGTGACCCGTGTGGTGGCCACAAATGTCAGAGGTCAGCTTTCTCCCTTCAGAGGTGTGAGCGGATGTTAGAGACCCAGCTGTGGGCTCTTCTCCTCTTCACCCCTTCCTCCTCAGTCCTTCAAATGTAAGCTCTTCCTCCATAAGAGGACCGGTGCTGCCCAGGAGCCTGGAGTCCATGTTCTGGTCATCTGGAGACAGCTGTATGTCAGTATTGGTGGCAGCAGGGAACCAGCATCAATTTGATTTTAAAGATGCCTCTGTAGGGCACAATGTTGAGCATGTCTTCAGAATATTATATTGTTTGGTCCCCACTTGTATATACTGAGGTGACCTCATTCGATTATACTTTGTTAAAGTGGTAATCTCCAAGACCTCTGTTTCCTTTCTCTTTGGCGGCACCTATGGCCAAAAAAAGTAGTCCGCCGCTACCCACACAATTGAGTTGAAGATCGAGTCTGTTGCGATAGCTCCACTAGAGCCTAAATCTGGCCCAAAAAACCAAGCCCGACCTGACCTGAGCCTGTGCACGTTCGTTCTGAGCCCGGCACGGGCCCGCCTCATTGGCTGCATTTATGGGCCCGAGATCAGGTTGAAACTTATTACCTTATAATGCATCGATCAAAGTGACTGATACGTAAGGTTTAAGGTCTCAATGTTTTAATATAAAATCCTGATTATCACACCAAATAGCTTACTCACCAGCTCAATTATAGAAAAATAATTAAAAGACGTTATATCTCTGACCACGAGACCGCCCTGCTCCGGGCCCCGAGGAATGGAGGGGAAATGATGTGTGTGGAGGGGACGGGAATCAAACCTCCAAGCTCAACCAAACCCTCTCTGGTGTAACAACTACTGCTGGGTGATGGAAAACGCATCACTAACTGTGCCACTTGCGATATGAATGCATTGTGGGAAAGTCACTTAATAATACTGCAAATGGCCCTACACCATCGTGTTATCTCATTCGGCGATAGATAGTGACTTAACTGACATTTATTTAAATTAAAATCTTTGGAGATCTTCTCGATTGCCACTTTAAGTCATGTGGCTCCGGATACTTTGACAGATTTTTCTAAATAACTAAAATATTCAAATGTGTGTGAAAAGAGTGTGTGTGTGTGTGTGTGTGTGTGTGTGTGTGTGTGTGTGTGTGTGTGTGTGTGTGTGTGTATGTGTGTGAGCATACGTCCATGTGTACTGTTTGTCAGTCCATTACGCCCCACGGTTAGGCAAATCAATAGGGAAGGCAGAGAGTGTATGTACAACAGCAAGCGCATCAATATGGAGATTTACTGCTTCATAAAAACAGGATGTGGAGATAAAGCTGTAGGGTTGCATTTCTCTGGGATATTAATCCCCTGTTTTATCACACTGTGAGAGGACAGAGACAAGCTCTCATATTTAGTTAAATGACAATTCAGGCGTCTGACCTTAAGAGAACCTCTTTCTGTCATTTTTTATGAAGAGTTGACGATTTTATGGGAAAGTGGGAAATATGAAATAAAAGAGGACTAGAGACCCTTGTCAAGTAAGGTATTTGGTGTCGCTACGCATGAACCCATCAAGGGCTAATGAAATGTAAATGTCAGAGTTGGAGCTATTCCCGACAACACAAGAACAACAACAAAAGAACAATCCCGCTGCTAATATTCCAGGTTGGGGGGGGTGCATGTGAATATTCATTTCCAACTTCCCTGACATTTTCAATTTGCTCATTGTGCTTCTCCACTAACCTGCCGCTCCAAATGATTCAGCAAACACCCTGCTTTCTGAATGTTAAATACATGTCTCATCGGCACTCTACTATGTTCATTCGATAAAAATGTAACTGACAGCCACGCAAATACCTTTTCTGTCGTCAAAGGAAAACCCATCTGAATAAATAGATAAATAACACGATGCAGGTGACATTGAATGAAAAGCGTCTGGTCCCCAGACAAAGCAGTGACAAGACCAGGAAGGGGTCTGATGATGTCAACCACATCCTGAATGAGCCATTCAGCGGCCCACGCAGGGAGACTATGGTCGTGTTTGGACACATCAGGTGGGTTGTTCAGCTGCTGGGTTTGGGGCTCGGAAGAGAAACAACGGATGGGGAAGTTGATGGGGAAAATAAATGAAGCCGTTATTGGAAATGGTGATCAGCAATCAGTCCCTCGTAAAACCACAGCTTGAAATTATTTTAATTGCGGAAGTAAAACACACCATTGAATGGCAAATGGTTGAATACATGTTGTTGATTTTGAAATCGTTGCACAGATGTGCTTTATACTATTATATTTCCATGGCCATTATAACCAAAGCCATTACATTCCTGTTCATGATTGGCCATTAAAATGTCACCAAGAACTTGAGAAAGTAATTTGAGGACATATGAGGATGAAGGCCATGTATTATAAATACACTGTACTCTGTTACAAACTGCTGCTCCACAGTGGGTCCCTGCAGTCTCTGTGAGAGATGTAGTCTGTTCCACCCTAATAATAATCAGCCATACCAATCAAACAGATCTCTTAACTCTAAGCTAGGTGTTTATACAACCATACTAGCATAATATAACAATGTTTATTGTTATTGTATTGGTAGCACGTCCAAAATGGAATCCAACCAAATTGAATCACAGGAGAGGTGACGTTTAGACAAAGGAAGGATATCGGCGTATCAGAAGCGATACTAAAGCAAACCCAATGAATCCAGTGGGCGAGAACAGAGAGGGGTGCCTGCTTTGTCATGTTGTGTTGGTCTGCTTGAAGAGCAGGCATGCATACAGTAAAGCAGATAACAATGAGAGCAGCATCAATAAATTAGGAGCAGCATTTTCTATTCCTTCCCTATTCAAACCCACCATAACAGGCCATGAGCATTTTCCCAACGCTCTATGAATGTCTTTCCGACTGTGCTATTAAGGGTATATATACCCAAGAGGGAAACAACTAATTCTTTCAATCCACTCGTTTCTATTTTCATTCTATTTCCCAAGAAAAAGGGCTTTAGGAGATTTTTTCTTTTTGCTAAATCCAGGCCTGCTTTATTCTTCTCTTATCTGTTATCTCTCACTTTTTACCCCCTCTCTCTCTCTCTCTCTCTCTCTCATTCCCCCGGTCCCACTTTCCCTTTGTCTAACCATCTCTTAGTCTCTTGCGCTCACTGCTGAAGTGTGAAATGGATCTTTCCTGATCTTGCGAGCACCTGGTTTCCAAGGGAACCAAAAGAGTCATCCGAGTCAGATGTGCAGTAAGGAAGGGATGGCACGGGTGGGGTGAGGGCTAATATTACTGTTGACTGCCGCATGAGAAACAAACGGCCCTCTCGTAGTTCAGAAAATACATGCGGGTACCGGGAGAGGCTATACAATGTAACAATGAAATCAAAGCGACCTGAATTTGAAAATAAATGGCTACTTTGAGGCCTTAAGACCCCGGGGGGGGCGAGACCTGTGAATAGTTGACACATGATCTATTGGCCGCTGTAATGCAGTCGCAGACTCTGAGGGGGTCAAACATGAAGTGAAGCAGTGCACTTTGGACATGAGGGTAAACTTTTCCCCTGGAAGTCCATCAATTAATCATGGGCCTTCACAAGTGAGATTAAGAATTCATGCCAGCTGGATATTGCTTCAGGGTCGGAGGGATAAATGTCTGTCTACTTCTTCTCAGCTTGTGTTTCCTGGTCGGAAAGTCAGGAGGGCGAATGCCACACACAGCCGATGGTTCGATAAGAGACAACGTGCCTAATAGCACATGCCCAATTAAAGTTCCATTAAAGACTTTCAATGGCGTTATTGATGTGATCAATCAATGTGATCGCTCTTATAGGAGAACAAAATAAATGAAAATTCACATCAGTCATATGAGCGTTTGATTAAATATATTTTTTGACACTTTTGACGCTATTTTATTAATATTAAATGACATGGCTTTTTGAGTCATCAATCATAAATAGTCAACTAACCAAAATAATGGATCTTTTTTTTCAGCTTTTTTGGACATCTATATTTATATCCCAACTCAACGTAGAAATAGAGCGCTCCATGACCCGTCATTCACAAATACGAACGAGAACACTATTATTCCATTTACGAAGCTCTCTTTGAGATACATTTTTTAAGGTATGCCCTCCAGAGGGCCTGACACATTTTTCACTCAGCCACATCCAGTCTGTATTATTCATTTTTACGGCCTCACACTTACAGAAAAAGGAAGAAACACACTTCCCAATCTGCGTAGAACAGCTCAATATCCAAGCAAACGCATTAGAAACGGCAAGAGAAAGAGGTTATTTTAACACAAGAAAGCACATATTGGGAGCCTGAACCACTGTGACAGACTGACATGCTGGCAGCCAAACTGTCGCCCCAAACCGTCCGCCCTATGCAGAGCGTTGCCAAATATCAAAATATAAAAGTCCACGCTTTTAAGTGGCTTTTGTGCCTTTTCTGGAGTGACTTTAACGGTGTGCCGGGGAGAATACAGGGCACGGAGAGTGGGGTGGAAGATAGGTAGCGCTGTGCAGTGCTGAACTCCTGCTGACTCAATCAACAGACAGAGGTAGAGACTGAGGGGCATAGGAAGTCGGCCGGCCGCGTCTAAACTCTGTCGTCTGAAAGGATGTGGACTGCAGCTCCCCCCCAGACATACCTGGCTGGCAGCAGGGAGTGTCTCCTAATGATCTCAAGAACAAAAAGTAAAAAATAGCAAAGTAGCAATGGAGGAAAAAGGTCTGCAACCTTTGAAGGTGAGGCAGGAAGCAGTGGTGCATCCTCGGCATGGGGCCGGAAGGGTGAGAGTGGATTATATAGATGGAACTATTCCATCCTCCATGCGTCGTACTTCAAATCCTATTCAATAAAGTTCTCGCTCGTTCTTCTTATCCAACTCGATTATTATTGCAATATTGCAATTATAGGATATATTATGCAAAGTTACAAATCTGTTGGGGTTTTTTTTTTCTAGCAAAGAAGCATGGAAAATAGTGTTCTCGTTTGTATGTTTCAGATGAAGTTGTAGAGTCAAGATGTTATTTAACACACACCATACCATCCTTAGAGCTTGTGCTATGCTAGTCACACAAACATCATTAATACAGTAGGTAGCACCTCATTATATAGCACTGATTATACTGTCAGGGAATGCTCACCATTGTGATTGGCCAATGATTGGTCTACACATGCAGGGTCTTTTGTTTGAGAATTGATGCTGCGATATGGAGCCAGCTGAAAGCAGTGCCTGGCTGCATGTAAAGTATACAGTGTACACATTTAATGTACAAAGGAGACCGTACATGCATTTAATGTGTAGAGCATGACTATGTTGCTGCACATAGAACCACAGTTAAATTATCATCATGCCATGCTACTTCCTGCTCTCTCTCTCTCTCTCTCTCTCTCTCTCTCTCTCTCTCTCTCTCTCTCTCTCTCTGCTCTCTCTCTCTCTCTCTCTCTCTCTCTCTCTCTCTCTCTCTCTCTCTCTCTGTCTCTCTCTGTCTCCATCTCTCTCTCTCCCTCCCTCTCTCTGTGTCTCTCTCTGTCTCTGTCTCTCTCTCTTTCTCTCTCTCTC
>OOFG01100985.1:1617-14437 GCA_900323295.1 Molva molva | reverse complement strand
TAAATGGGAGTAACCGCAAACACTTCTGCACAAGCAGGTTTCTGAAAGATCAACTTGACAGAGTGCAGAGTCACGCCAGGATCCAGAGAACGAGGTTAGTAGTAGTGGTTAGTAGTAAGTGGTTAGTAGTAGTGGTTAGTAGTAAGTGGTTAGTAGTAAGTGTTTAGTAGTAGTGGTTAGTAGTAAGCGGTTAGTAGTAAGTGGTTAGTAGTAGTGGTACGTAGTAAGTGGTTAGTAGTAGTGGTTAGTAGTAAGTGGTTAGTAGTAGTGGTTAGTAGTAAGTGGTTAGTAGTAAGTGGTTAGTAGTAGTGGTTAGTAGTAAGTGGTTAGTAGTAGTGGTTAGTAGTAAGTGGTTAGTAGTAGTGGTTAATAGTAAGTGGTTAGTAGTAGTGGTTAGTAGTAAGTGGTTAGTAGTGGTTAATAGTAAGTGGTTAATAGTAAGTGGTTAGTAGTAGTGGTTAGTAGTAGTGGTAATCAAGGATAGGAGATGCACCACAACAAAGTAAGTTGAGCTCAGAACAACAAAGTAAATAGCCAGCGACACTTAAAGCTACACTATGTAACTTTTCCACTCCAGCTATTATCTCCACTACAAAATACCTGAACTACAAATTTTCTCATGGATAAAACGCGCCCATCCACAAGTCATTCCATCCAGGGAATGTTTCCCCATATAGCTATACAGTGGTTACAACTCAAGTCACAAGATGATTCTAATGGTAAAACTATTGTGAATGCTAACGATGACAACAACGATCTGCATCGTCATCGTCGGGCTCCTGAGGGCCGTGTATCCAGTAAGGATGTGAAATGATGCCCCGTGTTACGCAATCTTTTTAACTTCCTGAATGTGGCCCAGGGGGAATGTCGCATGGCTTGTGGACAGAGTAGAACAGTTGGCCCCTAACATGAATAAGGCCTGCATAATGCTCAGTATTCATCCTTTCCAGACAATGATGTAATCCACACAGCGCATCAAGTCCCAGCATGCATCATGTTGGATAAAGAATAACCTCAGTTTAACGTTAGATGTATTAGGAGAAAAACATGGCGATATAATCAGAGTAACTTTTGGATTTTTCCACCTGGCCCCTAGTTTCCCATCATTTTGGGCCTACGGGACTGAAGGACAACATTTTGGAAATTGTTCCAGTAGTGAGCGAGAACGCTGCAGCCGTAATCTGCGAAATGGCCCACAATGTAATCCTTTGGGGCAATAGCACCTCATCAATGTACGTCCTCTAAAAGGGATGACAGGCTCAGGTGGTTATCCTAAGTGTCCGACAACATTCTGGAAAGGATCTCTTCAGAGAAATAAAACGTTTTTCTTCAACTTTCGCTTGCTCCGGGCTGTTTGTTATTGTGTCCAACCAAGTCTCGCTCAAGGAGAAGTCTCGCGCACTGAGAAGTCTCGCTCTGAAGTCTCGCGAGAGTTGAGTGGTTGCAGGAGGAGAACGCTGAGGTAGTTGGAAAGAGGAGTGCAGGCAAGAGTTTGTTGTGCTGGACTACAGAAAGCGTTGCTTAGTTTTATCTAAATGATTTGAGTGGAGGAGGGTTGAGATTTCCTACCACAACTCAACTCTTCAGAGCGTGAGATTTCAGAGCGAGACTCACTTACAATACTTGGTTTGACACAATAACAAACAGACTGGATTAAGCGAAAGGTAACGAAAAGTATTACTTCACCGTAGGGATCCTTTTTATAATGTTGTCAGACACTAATAATAACCAATAACAATCTGAGCAACAAGCACTTCCTAAATTGGCAGGGTGACATCGCCCCAAAGGATCACATTGCAGCCATGTTCGTGTATTACGGCTGCAGAGTTCCAGCTCAATACTGGACCAACTTAAATAATGGTTGCACCATTAGTCCCTTAGACCCAAAATGATGGGAAAAAAGGGTTTGAAAAATCCCAAAGTTATCCTTTAATGGAGAGGACCATGTGATGTTGGGTTTGAGCATGCATATCAGCTGTTGTCTGGACAGGAAAATGTGAATGGGGATGTTGACAACCACAAAAATATAGAATTATGCCAGATTTTCAGTATCGACACCACAAACACAGAGCATGTTGTTCTGACAGCAGAAACTGTTTTCACTGTTTTGTAAATGACAATAAGCAGTTCAGAAAACACGACTACCTATTAGGGTTTCACCATAGCAACCTCAAATAAACACTGATGGAACTGAAACTCAAACACAAGACGAACCATAGCTAAAACGGAATGCATGCTATAAACCACGACAAGCTCAGAAGGAAAACACAAAAGTGATTTCATTGAAAATGTTGTGAACGAAATGACTACCGCACCCAAACACAAGACCCATTGAAAAGGATCCCGGGAGGGGTGAGCCTGCAAACCGTCTTCAACAGCCTGCAGCCCCCAGCAGATGGGCAACGAGAGAGAGAGAGAGAGAGAGGAGAGAGGAGAGAGGAGAGAGAGAGAGAGAGAGAGAGAGAGAGAGAGAGAGAGAGAGAGAGAGAGAGAGAGAGAGAGAAAGAGAAAGAGAGAGAGAGAGAGAGAGAGAGGAAACTGAATCTTTCAATTCTGTTAGGAGGAGGATCGCTAATGCCTATCAAGTATCGCACAATACCTTCGGTAAACACCCCCTTGTTATCTGACCAAACGGAGCAGTGAAGTCAGCGCTTGTCGCTGCTGTATTGTTTTAAGGGGCGGTGGTGGTGGTGGCGTTGTGGCGCTCGACCCTGCTGTCTCGAATACGATGTACAGCTGCAGCCTTCGAGTGACAGCTGTCTCTCGAGGAAGCTCAGTCCTGTTTAACCGCCATCTGAAACGTGGCGTCGTTTCAGTTCAACTTTAATCTTTGACAATTAAAACGACAAGATATATAACCTTCCTTTTCTCCCCAAGCTGCTAAATTAGTTAAACACAACATCGACTGGGAGTGCAAGGATGAATCGGACAGGCAGTTTACTGTGTTGACACTGTGGAAGAAAGCTCCTCATGGAGACTTTTGAGGGCTTGACTTTTTAGGGGTTAAATAGATCGGGAAGTTGTGCATACAACACTTTCATTACATAACCCAGTGAGCCGCGGAAGCAAACTAGGGGGAATAATCATGTCTACAGTGTGATGTGAATTTCTCAATTATGTAAAAACACAAATGTCACGCCGTTGATGAAAGAATGATTAAATCAATAAATAAATCCCCTTATTTTTAACCAAGTATTGGGGCTGCTATCCGTCCATCAATCTGCCGCGGTTCATTCATTAAGCACTGTTGCAGATATCCAGCTGTCAAACATTAAGCCTGGCGATCTGGTGGTAGAAACGCGACTTTAACCTGTCCGATCATAGTGCAATTGATGGTTTTTAACCCCTATCAATAAAGCGTATCTGAGGAAGATGTTGGAAGAAGCAGTTATTAGGCAAGGTCCAGAGTAAACTTTGCGCTAATGGGATGTTAGCATGACGGAAGGGGTTTTGAAATACCTGACAACCCTTTTTGTGATGAAAACCGACCACGACGATGTGCAGCACGGGTAACTTGACGTCCTCTTTGCCGTGCGACTCCATGGCCGCGTAATGCCCGGACAAGCGCAAATTCACTAGAATATTATATGTAAACAGAGTACAAGGGTACTACTTTTCCTTGCGCTGAGCTCCGCACATACACACAATCAACAACACGACGCAAAAGCGATTTATTTTCTCTTCCGCAGATCCGTCTTCGGTCGTAGGATTACGTCACGAACTCCTGAATCGAGGACCCACACAAACAGCACCGTCACGTGACGGATTTTGCGAATATAAATAAATACATATAACGCAGTCCCATTCGGATTTCTTTATTGGATTATTTTTCACTGATTGATCAGCAGTATTAGGCATTTAACCACAATTTATTCTAAACAGATATAAGTTAAAGACAGGCCTTGAGCCTTCAACGGTTGTTCGATAGTTTACTACTTTTGTCTGATTGGCCACGATCTTGTTTCCATTGGTTTTGACTCCTCTTTCAATTCATGAAACATGGCGGCAACACCAGCAACAAACCCCTCACAATTGCTCCCACTTGGTTTGTATAACACTAACATTAAGGTTTTTTTCGTCATGGAAGTATTTATTTGTTAATATCGAAATTTGTATTTCATTAGCGGGTCCTTAAACTCGCTAGCTGTCGGCTAACCCTAATTTAACCACCTCGCTGGGACGGCCAGCCATGCACTAGTTAGCAATATACACAGCCATCGGATTAAGTGCATCTTTATTCTAAATATGACAGTCTTAAAACCTCTTCCAGACATTTAATAACAATAATTCACGTTTATGAATGATGCTTGTGTGCGTATGATGAATTTACCCCAACCGTCCAAACGAGTAGACACGCGGATAATTTACTTGACCAGTCATGTTTTGTCAACATTTCAACTTTACGAAAATCATGACGTTACTTCATCCTCTTGCAGAGCTAGTGGACAAATGCATTGGTTCAAGAATACACATTGTGATGAAGACCGACAAGGAGATTGTCGGCACGTTGCTGGGGTTCGACGACTTTGTCAGTATCCTTTGCAAAAAAAGTTTGTGTTTTTTTATATATATATATATATATATAGGCGTATGTGTATGTATATATAGGCGTATGTGTATGTATATATAGGCGTATGTGTATACATATATGCTGTGTATGTTCTTTGTCGTTCCACTCACTATGCTGTTGGAATATTCCCTGTATTGGTTCTTAACGCGCTGTTTCAGACATGGTATTGGAGGACGTGACGGAGTTGTACGTGATCATTTTGTTGACCTTACTGGCTTTTTACACGTCAACTTTTGCTTTGATCTACTGTAAGAACTATTTTTTGTTTCTCTGCACTATAGTGAAATCACACCTGAGGGAAGGAGAATAACCAAATTGGACCAGATCCTTCTCAACGGCAACAACATCACAATGGTATAATAATAATCTCCTTCTTTTGGAATTCCTTTATATTTAAACAACACAACACTGTAAAGCTCAAATTTCTGCTCCATCAAAGATTAAATAGTTGTGGATGTTAATAATTAATCCATGTCATTTTTCAGCTAATACCTGGTGGAGAAGGACCTGAAGTATAAAAGTCTTCACTCCGAAATATGACATACCTGTTTAAGTTTTGCATCCATGTTAATTAACGATTTTTACGTTTTACATTGATGGTTGAATATTTTTGTTGTCTTGTTGCAAATTAAGGAGACTTTGATTTAAATATGACCAACAGTTAACCACAATTGATATTGAGCACTTTTTGTTATAAATAAATTGCAAACAAAATACATTTGAACGGCTTAATATTTGACTTGGCTCGTCATTTGTCTGGCTGTGATTAATTGATGCATCACTTAAATACCCCAGATGAACGGCCCAATAAAGTGGTTATCTATGAAGAGGTTATCAAAACTTATGCTTAAATTCCAACTGAACTTTGACACCTTTACCGCCTTATATTGTGAGTGCAAATGTATTTGATTTCAAAAGGTAACTGAATCAGGTTCCTCACTCAATGTAGGGACTGGTATTAAAAAAAAAAAAAAAAAACGACGCTGAAATATGAAACCATAAAAAGTAAGAATTTGGTTTGCGTCAGCCTATTGCTTATTTGTCTCTTTAATACAATTTCCCATGCCACCAGAAAGTAATTGTTTGAATTATATACAAAACAACACATGTTGAATG
The DNA here is from genome assembly GCA_900323295.1 of Molva molva. Lineage (NCBI taxonomy): Eukaryota > Metazoa > Chordata > Actinopteri > Gadiformes > Lotidae > Molva > Molva molva. The sequence goes on along the minus strand of OOFG01100985.1, from coordinate 8,751 downwards.
GATTTATTGGTATAAACTGATGCATTATGGGAAACAGTAAATGCTGTTCTTTATATGTTGCTGGGCACAGTCATGTTGAGCAGTGAATTAAGCAGTCTAATTGACACTTCAAGTACCATAGCACCCCCCTGCCGCGATTTAATACATGGAAGATATCTCCTCTCCTTTGGGATTGGTCACTTTTTCTGCATTCTTGCTGATGATGTCATAAAGCTCAGCCTATAGGAGCAAAGAAACAAAAGTATGAAGAAATTCAATGGGTTGGGTCTCAGCAGTACAATAGGCTACACGCTGTTGGCGTTGACAGACTTACATAGAAACCACGGATGTCCAGGATGGTCACTCTGATCTCGGCGTAGATGGCCTCGTCCTTGTCATGGACCATGGAGCGATAGTCCATCTGCGTGGAAACAATGGCATCACATTCCATTCATGTCACCCGTGAGCGTATTTGAATTCTTAATTGGACAAAGGTGGTCACTCACCACGTGAGTTTCTTTGGAGGCTTTTGCCACTGCATCTCCTCTCTCTGAGAAGTACCTAGAGTGCAATCGATTATCCATTAGTTATCAAACCATTATATGTTCAAAATGTTTTTTTTAACAATACATGACAGGAAATGTTACTGGATTAATGCAAATATCAGGACATTTGGAACATAGAGAGACATTCACTCTAAAAACATACACATATCCTTTCATTCTAAACACAGCTGTTTATTGAGTCATAACTTACTTGTTTATGTTGGTCTGGAATGTGTCTACCTTGGTCTTGACTGCTGTTAATCTTTCCAAGATCTTCTCCTGTGGTGATAATGTAAGTTCAGCATAGAGGATCACCATAGACGTGTAACCGTGTACAACAACTATTGATAAAGAGTGTGTGCATGTGAGTTTGTGTGTGTGTGGTTACCTGGATAGCCACCCCAAAGTCATTTCCATCTTCTATTTTTGGGATAAGGTGCTGAATCCAGCATGACACCTATTGCGACACAGTAGAGCACATTAAAGTACACTGTCATTTGAAGATTCCATCCCAGCCATTTTTTTCATGTCATTAGGGAAAATGTATAGCTTCAAAAACGGAATTAAATGTAAACAATACCATTCGTATTTTAAAAGTCTAGTGTGTAGAATTGAGGTGGCCTCTAGCAGAGAGGTTTCAGATTGCTATCAACTGAATCTGTATTGTGTAAGGTGCCAGTAGGTATCCGCATAGATTTGGGGTCTTGCCAGCGGTTGATGTTGATTCCGTGTCAAAGAGAGAGTTAAGCTTCTCGGACACTTATAGTATAACGCCACAGTGTGTGTGAAGATGTGTGGAGCCTTGTCTGGCCAGCGGTTGATGTTGATCTCGTGTCAAAGAGAGAGAGTTAAGCTTCTCGGACACTTATAGTATAACGCCACGTTGTGTGGCACATTTCATATACAACATCGTTCATTTTAACACTCCTACACAACAACCTTTAAGAATATGACTGGCAGGAATATAAAACAATTAGTATGGCTCATTTCATTTCTGTGCTCTTGAATATGGTTTGAATAAGAGTGTGCCTTGCAATGACTTGTGTCAACATATGCGAGGCTAGGGCCTGGGCCGTAGTGCCTGGACAATGTGTCGCTGCAAAATGATGATAGAGGGTGAATTGAGGGTAACATCTTGGAGCCCAGCAGTGGGTCATAAAACAGTAGAGTAGCATAGCTTACGGTGATGATCGTCTCCCTGAGTGACAGGATCTCTGGTTTCAGTCGGTCCAGCAGCAGGATGATCTTCTCATTACCCTTGATGAAACCACACTTTGGGGCTAACAAACAGAAAGCAAAAAATACTTACATTTCTCAATAAATTATTTGAACTGCTAACGTCACTCAATCAATACTTTTATTTTATTTTCAGTTTCAGATGTTGATCTTTGATCTCATATTGTTTAGAAAGACCAAATTCTAGTACTTAAAAGGAGTAGCTAAGATTGTCAAGATTATCTTTGACATATTAAAAGTAAACTTTTTTTTTAATGTGGTTGTACAAAAAATGTTTACAATGAATGTGTACAATTATTATGTTTAAAATTAATCATTTTAAACTTTATGTAATGCAGGAGAACCCTGTCATACTATTTATGGCCGGGCAATAAAGGGCCTTTGGAGGTGAAAAGAAACACTTGGTAGTTTGTTCCTTTAAAGTGATTATTGATTATTGAAGAAACGGAAACGTTACCTTTCTTCTTCTTCTTCTCATCCTCCTTGTCAGTCTCCATTTCCTGGGAGAAATATAATGTATGTTTCAGGAGAACTCTGGGATAAGACTAATGCACGGACTCAGGGACTAATGTCACTGACTATTTGGCCTGTTCCTAAAACACAGGCCTTGGCACAACACTATGTATTGGAGAAACCTGTTCTTGGGTAGCTCAATAGGTCAACCATTGCACACTTGTTGGCTTCGTTAAGGGTTACACCGACTTTGTTGCTGAACTGGTTGGGCACTAACTTCACCTAACTTCCCTTCCCTGTGTCTCTAAATGGGTAGGGCATCAGGTCAACAGTTGGTGTCAATTAAAAGCATAGGTCATCCAAGTATAACAGGCACCAATCAATGAGGTATGAGGTACATGAGGTTGATTCGGGATGAATGATGGCTAGACCTCAGTTTCATTTGTATTTTTTTTTTGGAGCAATTTAGTAAAGGCTTTTATCCAAAGCGACTCGAACAGTGAATACAGATGCATGTCATTAAGGAGCCGGTCAGGTTCAAAGATCTTGTTCAAGGATGCCTATAGGTAGACTGTGGAGATCAGGGATCAAACCCATTAACTTTTGATTGGGAGTTCAACACCCTAGCAATTACACTTTACTTTTGCAGCAGTTAAAAGTGATTAACATTTTTGGAACACTTCGGATGATGCTCCAAGCCAGCCAAAATCGACCCCCTCTAATGTTCTAAGCAGTGCTGCCCACCTCCCCCCTAGACAGCCTACCTCTTCCTCTGGGTTGGGGGGTTCTGGGATGGGGATGTCCAGGGGAGCGTGAAGAGACGTCATGTCTGTGATGCTGAGCACATCCTCCTGGAAATAATAAATAAAGACAAGCAAACATGATATAATGTTTACACAAAATTATTAGTATTATAGTATAAGCTTATGGAATTATTGATTACCTTCAGGAGGGAGTCTAGCTGCACGATCTTTATTGGGATATGGTTGCAAAATAGGCTTTCTGCCTGTGGAAAGAAAAAGCACATTAGTAATTTAGAAACTAACACAATTATGTAATTATATGAATTGCAAATACAGTCTTTCTGAGACATACCTCGCTATAAAGGGATTGACGAAAGTTTTCAACCTATGGGAAAGAAAAACAAGTAACACGAAGTTAACGATAACGTGACATGGCAATCCTATTGGCCTATACCAAATCTCCAAGTTGAGTTGCTTTCGTTTTGCAGGTTTCATAGACTGCATACGGTACTTTTCGTTGGGCTTTTGCGTATGATATGAGCGTATGCATTTTATGTTGGATATCTTAATAATAATATCACTGATATATATTTGTCCAAAACTACAGAAGCGCGTGCTTCTTCGACTTCACGTAAAATATCCCGCTTACCTTAACGGCGTTGGCCTTTGATATCTTTAGAACGACCGCTTTTGACATGTTTGCGTGTCTTTGAAGCTTACAACTTCAGTTGAACAAATACAAAGCGTAGACCTGTTAATGTTGTTCTAAACAGACCGTAAACTATACTGCATACATACAACGATGAGAGCGCGTCGAAGTTAGTCTATTTCCTCGTTTGCGTTTTACTTTCGGTTTATTTTTTTTGATGCACCTCCCCACTACATTTGACAAAAAAGATTTTTTGAACGGAAGTACGTACTGCCCCCAGAGGCCAGTCTCAGCTACTACAAATTCAAACTATAAACGGTGACACCACTGAATATATTTATAAAGTTTATTGCAAGGCCACTTTGTACTTAGATATTAATAATACAAAGTTTAAAGAGCACTTCAATAGTTCCCTGAGTACCTCTGTGATCATTTTCAAATCGCTTTAGCAGTTTTTTAAGTAGATGCTGATCATATCAATATCGCATTCAGTTCTAACTAGGCATATTAAAGAAATTCCATAGAAAAACCTAAACATTTTTTTTCGGCAAACAACAATATTCTTGTTCAACATGTCCCAGGAATCTCTGTGATCGTTTCAAATTGGTTTACTCCAGCATTTATTTATAATTAGATGCAAAAAACATTATCCGATTCAGTCCAGCAGAGGCAGAATTATAGATGGCGTGGCGGCAGTGCTGGAGATCATGGTTTACTAAGAGGAGGAACAGGAAGAAGCTTCTTTTGAAGTCTAAATATGTGGGCCGTGATTCATTGTCAGAAGTTCATCGCAAGGCATGACTTTTTACACCACACGTTTGTGATAGGTTGGTACCCATCTGAAAGTAATCAACCGCTTAAATAATGTTTTTTCCCACATCTTGCACTTGTATAGAATATTAAATTGTACAGTTAAAATGGTAAAATGTAATTTGTGTCATAAGGTGTCTGCGTCCACACCTAGCGCCATTCCTACCAGCTGCATCACCACTGGTCAGTGAAGTCCTCAATAAAAGTGAGGTCAGTGCACTTTCAATACAGGAAGTGGTACTTGGATGGCTTTTTGTTCCAAAGTCCGTCTCATCTCTGTGCTAGACATTGATACATATTGACATTATAATATGACATAGTATTATACATCATCCATAGCCAACCGTAAAATGATAACAAACTTTACAACATTTACAACATAGCCTTAATCCAATTCACAGCAAATAATACATGTTGATCCATATTTGAACTGTTGGAGTAGAAGTATGGGAGAAATCCCGAAAACCACACAAATGCATTCTGGCAGAAACGTTGTTTTATTCGGGGGAGGTGCTCCCTGTAAACAACACACTCATCACTTGCTTGAAGGAAGTAACCATTATTTTTATGTCATGCGTTTATAATTACTTCGTTGTAAAATAAGCATGAGGAGAAGGACATCTTTCATTTCTTGCATGGAAACATACCCAAGTGTGTGCGTATTTGCGCTTGTTTGTTGGTGCGTTTTTGTGTGCGCATGCGTGGGTGCGTTACGTTTCGTGTTGGACGTTAGCAAGTGACAGTAAGTTCACTTCTGACTTCCCTTGACATAATATATATAAATAACGCACATTTAGTTGGATGGTAATGTAGTCACAGACCATGAGTGCATAATTTGCTTACAACGTTGATACTTCACAGAGGACGAGGACTAAACCAAAGTAGAAGGAAACCAAAAGAGGGAGAAACATATTTAGGTACGTTTTGTATTTCAGGGTGTACTACCCACTGGACTTAGTTTCGGTTTCACGCTCGTTTCTTTATACAAAGTTAGCGTGCTAGCTTATTACTTCATGGCGATAAACCCTTTCGCCAGGACACCTAATCGATCATTTCAACTGACAATTGGGAACATTATATATTTTTATATCGTCTTATAATGTGGCCAGCCGTTTTTACTACCATTGCTTGGCACTGATCTGAGCGTTCCCTCGCCCTCAGGATGACGGCCGTCCAGGAGCTCCAGGAGTTGAGGACGAGAGTGGGATCCGAACTGACCACCAACGGTTCTGGTCCGCTAGTGAAAAACGGTGTGCAGTCCATGGCAAACCTTCCTCTGCCGCTGACCGACAAGTACCGGAACATAGACGCCAAGGCGATAGTGAGGGGGAACACGGCAGGTAGCAGCAAAGCACAGGTGCGTTCATTGTTCACGGGATGATGATGGTGTCTTTACAAATTAAGTTTGTGAGTGCTGATTTATTATATTCCATTGGACATCCAGTTGTTATAATTACATTAAAGCGGGTAATGTCGTTGTAGTAACGCCATTGTTATATGGTCGTAGATGATAAGATGCAAAGAAAAAATACATGTAAACATTAACTTACAGATAGTTAAGGTAGATAATATTGGCAATAGGCTCTATAGCTTACTATTATTGATAATCCACATCAGTGTGTCCCAAACTTTCTTTCTGGGGACCCATTTTTTTTAAATGACAAAGCATCGCGACTCAATTCACAATAGGACTTATCTATAAATCGTGAGAACGAATTTGTGCATAAATTAACGTTCCTGACCATTTTTACTGCCATTTCAGTATCACCTTATATATGATCTTATACCAGCCATTTCGAAGAGATAAATCACAACTTCGTTTTATACACGTGTTATTGAAAACATATACACATGTTAAATACTTTATAAATGAGACAACATAAATGCATTTAGGCACAGGCTATCTCTGTTTTCAGTAAAACAAACACAATGTTTGCTAGCCTTTCATACTAGATTCAATGTTATAAGTAAAATTATCAGAACAATAGGAACATTCAGTACTATCAAAAACATGCTCATGCCGAACAGGCAGTGGCGGACTTAGCAATTTGGGGGCCTAAGGCGAACATAGCCAGGGGCCCTCTTCATTCCCTCTTCTTTTTTGAAATGGCGATCGTATTACCGCCACCGCTGGACTGGAGTGTGGAACAGGAAGACCTGACTTTCTGGCTGCTCGTGCTCATTCTTTCGTCTTTCGCGGTCATAGAACAGTCCATTGTAGTGCGCGGGGCAGTAATATGAATTTGGCATTCTGATGTTTTTTTATTTTTTTATTTTTTTGTTTAGTACGCTATTATAATTTACAATGACAATGGTGTGGGCGCTACTGGCCGGTGGCCGTGGGCCCCTGCTGGTTGGGGCGGGGGAAACTGGTTGGGGGCCCCCTACTGGTTGGGGGCCTAAGGCAATCGCCTACTTCGCCTTAATGGTAGGTCCGCCACTGCACACACCCCCGCTGACAGCAGAAGGCAAGCATGGACTTCATGGCTCTAAGCCACGCTGATTGCCCTGACAACCAGGGTATTTCCCCCGCATGGGGAAAGAGCAAAGGGCAGCCAGGCACCAGCCATTTCACTCACACTCCAGCAATGATGAGCATGCCTGGAGATGATTGCATCCCTGTGTGTGTGTGCGTCTGGTTGTGGATTAATGTGTGTGTGTATTAATGTGTGTGTGTGTGTGTATTAATGTGTGTGTGTGTGTGTGTGTGTGTGTGTGT
>OOFG01100979.1:0-21062 GCA_900323295.1 Molva molva | reverse complement strand
GTAAAATTACCTCCTAATGACGTGTAAAGCTTTAACCAATCTTCATTGGGTAAACCGGTGACCACAGAAATCTGATTGGTTTGTTCAATATGTTCGACTCTTTTGAATCCTGTTTTGGCGTACGAGGTTTCAACCTGTCGTTTTTACACACGTAGTCTTGCTTTTCAATGTATCTCAAGTGATCAAAAGGGACAGCTTCTAAGGTAAGGCGTCGTTTAAAAGTTTTATATGAATATATACATATTTTAAACGGAGATTTAAGGATTTTCCCTGTGTTGCAGAATATTTAACGTTAGCCTCAACAATAGCGAGCTGTCTAGACGTGAAAAGATCGACCCTTATTTCTATGCCTGTTTATTTTAAAACCATCTTTTATATAAGATAAACTGTTGGCTGCACATACCATATCGGCCATTGACTTTACACGTTTGTACTGCCAGGTTGTACAAGTTTTGTGATTATAACAAGCAACCAAAATGGCTAACTTGGGAGTGGAAGCCCTGCTGAACTGGGTAAGTTGTTTGTTTATGCTTGTTTTTTTTTAATTGTTTGAAATAACTGAACTAATTTCGCAGATGTTTAGCTAACTCAATATGTTATCACATTGTGCAGTTTAACAGCTTAGAGTTGACTGAGCAGCCTCTCCATATCGACGATTTGCAAGATGGGATTTACCTGTTAAAAGTCGTTAATAAATTGTAAGTACTCTTCCAAGGCTATATTCTGAATTCTCTGCAGTGTCAACCAGATACACTCAAGTGACAACACAACTTTAAATAATTGTTTTTTCTACCTTTCTTATCTAAGGAAAAATGAACAGGAAGTATCCTTGGACCTTTCAGTGGAGGAACGGTTTAACCAAATTGCCCGCTTCTTGGAGGGTGAGTTTAAATTTAGGAATGGGGTTACTCTGTACCGCTCTTGCTTTTGTGTTTTGGTCACTTTTGATCTGTAACTACTTATTTTCCCTTCATGTTAGGAGACTGCAGGTTACGTGCTGGCATAGGAGCTACTCTTTCCTGGCACATTGCAAATGGCAATAACCTGACGGTAGAAATTTCAAAGGTATTGTTGTTCATGCAACTCTATGCATGCATTAATCACATTGTCTCTCCTAACAAGATCATGTGTGCAATAGCCTTAATGAGATGTTGGCTGTATTGTTCACACCCATTTCAAACATGCCAACATATTGAGTTAAATATTGACATAAGAGGTGTACCGCCAAATAACTCATACATGACATTTTTGACCTACATATCCCTTACTGTCTCCTTCAGGTGCTTTTGTTGCTGGTGTACTATGACATGATGAACAACCGCAGTACTCTTAACAAGATGGAGTTTAAGGTGGAGGTGAGACTATCTTTCTTATCATCTTTTCTGCTGCTGATAAAGTGTAGGGAAAACCAACTGGTTTCTGATTTTATCTCTTCCTTCCTTTAGTGTGAGATTGCAAGCCTCACAGACCGCTTTGTTCTGGAAACGGATGGCTGTGTCTACCTGAGCAATGGGATTGAGGCCTATCTGGGGAGAAAATGTAAGTCACATATGGTATGGATTATATATCTGGAATATTCTGTTAAATCGGAGTTATGATTTCTAATGAATACTTAAATTACAAGTGGACCATGTGACTTAACACGTCAGACCACTTGGAGAGTTATTGTGAGTTTGGTTTAATGCAACCCCTGTCTGTCTTCATCCACCACAGATATTCCTTACTTGGTTCAAACCGGGGAATCAGACACATCTTCCCCCTCAACCCAATCGTCCAGCTCCTTGCAATCTGATGACTCTCCTGTATTCTCTCGCTCCCAGAAAGTCAAGTTTGTTGATCTGCACACTGTGGCCTCCCCGGCCATCAGGTATTCCTTGCCATGGCCTGGTTCTATGCGTATTTCTGTTTTAATTTCAATATATTTCATTGCATCACTCACATTACACTGTTTTAATTCTGAATGTGTGTTGACTGAATGTACCTTTGTGCTACCATTTTTCTTTTTTTTGCAGCATGTCTCCCCTGCAAGAAGTCATGAACACGCCACGTTTCAAGTTGAGAAAGATGCAGACACAGATCATCCAGGAGCGGGAATACAGGGATGGCTTGTCGAAGGAGTTGGCCAGCATGATGGCCCAGATCGCACAGAAAGGTATAAAATCATCCAGCAAAATATATTTTTCCTAAAAACTTGTGTGCTTGCAATTGTGTGTTTTTGATTGGGTATTAGTTGTTTATTGTATTGATTGTGTATTGGTTTGATTGTATATTATTAATTGCTTTATCCAGAGGGACCTGCAAATCTCGCTTGTAAGTCCTCAAGGATAAAAGCGTCTGCTAAATGTAATGTATTCGGGAAATTGAAGTATGAATATGGTTTGAAAATGACTACTGCTTTCTGTTACGTTACAAACCGCTTTGGTATCAGTCAGGCAATACATTTAAAAAATATTTGCTGAGGAAAAATAACGATTCCTCTAATAGCCAGTGCAACTACATATTTGCTCTCACTCCCCATTCGAAAATAGTTGTGAAAAAATGTCAGAATGATTAATAGAAAACTCAAAATATCTATCATTACAAATATGGACACGCCAGCATCTTGAGGGTTAACCCTCTTGGGTCCTAGGAAACACTGTTCACCAAACTCCATCTCTCAATTTTTGTGCCTTTTCTACCCCAGGGTAACGTTGTTGTTTTTCTTTTTTCTACAGAAACCCAAATTAACCAGTTACATTATAATCTGGACAAGATTAAGGAAAATCAAAATGTTCAAGACCAGGTAGCCAGCGACCAAATAAATGAACTGGAAACCAAAAATGAGTCGTAAGCACTTCAAATTCTCATCAACGATAAACTATTTCCTGAATGGTATTTACGTAAAGTTGAAATAGATATTTACCAAGATACATAATACTAAAAGTCAAGTCATGCTGTGATCACAGGACATTCTTTAGCTTGTATGACACTCAGCTTTCTTTGGGAACTTACTACATACTACTTACATATTTTTATGTATTAAAATACACCCAAGGTATGTTTGCATACTGAGTTATAGTACATCCTAAACTTAACTAAATGTCAATGTTTTTATGTGTGAGTGGAGGGCGTGTTTTATTTTAAGTAGCTGTGTTAACTAGAACATAATGGGTGTCCTTTTAGGTTGCAAAGACGTCTTCATGAGCTCGCGAGGCAAAACCATGATTTAAAGTGTGACACCATCCATATGGAACGTAAAGTGGACCAGCTTACAGAAGAGAATGGAAATCTCTCAGTCCAGGTAATGATACTTTGTACCCCAACTGTTTTTTCTTATCGTTTTTTCATTAGTATATAATTCCCCCCAAAAAAATATTGCTTGCAAAAACTTAGTATGTGGTGGTTGAGCTGCAAATAGTTTCATATCTGCCATCCTGCTCTGCTTATCAGAATTTATTGCTATGATGTACTAACAGTCTTCAGTTTTTTGCAGACATCTTGAGCAATCAAACTTGCATCACAACGTAAAATGTGTGTCTGGAAGTCTCGTTTTAACATCTTCAAAAATGTACATCTGTTGTCAGGTGCGGGAGATATGTGTAAAACTGGCAACCTCTGAAGCTGAATTGGGGAGGCTGATGGAGAACCGGGCTACTGTTGAGAAGGAGCTGCAGAGCCAAACCTGCTACCTACAGGCTGAACTGAGCCAAGCCACGGCCCAAAAGGTCTGGATCAATGGATGCACCAGACTACCAATACGATAAAAGCCTTTCTTGCTGAGATAGCGTTTATATATTTAAGAATTTAAGCTATTTTTGTCTCTACATTGTCTAAATGTTATTGTTTGTAAAATAATGGGTTGTTCCGGCATGCTCTCGTGCAATACGACAGTAAATACAATATTTTGTTTGCTTCTTTATTTTAGCATCCTTCTTGTTTTATTTGTAGGAGTTCCAGAATGAACAAATTCAGATCCTTCAAGGCAAGATCTCGTCTTTGGAGGAGGAGCTGTGCCGAGTCAGCGTAGAAGAGAAAGGAGAGAACATGGGGCCAGTCATGCAGGTCAGGGGAGATGCTACTATGGATATTTTTAGCATTTTTATTTGTGAAATTCTGCTTATTATGTATACTTCACTGCTAAGAGAAAAGTCCAGGATACTTATTAACCAATTATACTTTCTTACAACAGAGAGAAGAACTGGAGAATGAAATCACAGATCTAAAAGATCAGTTGGAGATTGCAATGGGCTCTCTAAGAGAGGCTGAACAGGTGGTTCAGGCGAAAGAAGTCATGCTAGCACAATACCAAGAGGACATCACTCTGCATAAAGAGCTTCTTAAGCAACAGGTGGCCAAAAGTGAAAAAGAGATTCAAGCGAAACAGGAACTTCTTGACCAAATGCAGAAGGAAATTGCTGAGCAAAGACACATTCTCCAACAGGAAAAGTACAATCTCCAGCTTCAAGTTGACGGCATTAGTGCACTACTTAAGAAGAGCCAAGAAGATGCTCAACTCAAAGAAGTGCAGATGCTTCAGGAAAACACTAGACATGACGCAGCTCTTGACCAGCAGAAGACATTTTACGAGGATCAGATGGGCCGACTAAAGGAGGAGATCCAACAAAAACAGGAGAAGATTGACCTACTGAAGGACCGTACTGGAAAGGTAGAACTGCTAAATCAGGAGATTCAGACATTGAGGAACCAGGTAGAGACGCTAAACTTCTCGCTAAAGAAAGCAGAGGAGTATTTGCAGACTAAGGAAGACCTGTTGGCAAAACAACAACTTGACAGCCTGACAATCCAAGAGACTCTGCAAAAGAAGATAACAATGTTTCAGGAAGAAGTACATGGTTTGTGGGTCGAGGAAGGTGCTCTTCAGGCAGACATCAAATTGGCAAAGGAGCATATTCAGGCCAAAGAAGACATGTTAGCCAACTTGCAGATGGAGAGCTCTCAACAAACGGACATTCTTAAAGGTAAAATGCATAGTTTGGAGGGCCAAGTAAAAACCATAACCACCTCTCTAAGTAATGCTAAACAGGAACTTAAAACTCAACAAGACATGTGCAGTCTGCACCAACAAGAGCATGCACAGCAACTGGAAGAACTGCAAGAACAGATGTTTGCCTCTAAAGAGGAAATTGAGCGATTAATTCAGGAGATCATCCAAAAAGAGCAACAGCTGACCGAGGTGAAGAAGGAGACCTCCGCACATTCTGATGTGTTGCAGCAGGAGATCAACAGCCTGAGGAGTCAGGTGGACAGTGTGACCGACTCTCTCAGGAAGGCTGAAGAAAAGTTGCAGGATCGGGAGACTCTGCTCACCCAGCAAGAGCAGAAGAGTGCTCATCAGAAAGAGCTTCTACAGAAACACGTGTCTGTCTGTGAGGAGGAGGTTGAGAAGATGAAACAGGAGATCAAAACCAAAGAGGAACAGCTAACCTTACTAGGGCTAAATGGCTCTGAGCAATCTGCATTACTACAGCAGCAGATCCAAGGTTTAGCTAGCCAAGTGGAGAGCCTCTCCTCCTCACTGAAGCAGACTGAGGAGGAGGTGCTAGCTCAGAAACATCAGTTGAGTAAACAGGAGCTGGAAAGCACTCAACAGATGGAGGCACTTCAACAACTGAACTTAGTATCTGAGGAAAACATCAGACTGCTGAAAGAAGAGATCCAAACAAAGGAGACAATTCTTAATGAGATTAAGACCGACAGCTCCAAACAATCAGAAAACCTGGCCAATGAGATACAAAATCTAACGCTTGAGATGGACAACACTAAAGAATCTCTCAAAAAGGCAGCCAAGGAGGTTCAAGCCAAGGAAGACTTACTAGTGAACCTTAGGCAGGAACATGATCAACTCAAAACAACCATGGATGTCTGTGAAGAGGAGAAGGCTCTACTTAAGCAGGAAATCCTTTTGAAAGAGCAACAGCTGACCGAGGTGAAGAAGGAGACCTCCGCACATTCTGATGTGTTGCAGCAGGAGATCAACAGCCTGAGAAGTAAAGTGGACAGTGTGACCGACTCTCTCAGGAAGGCTGAAGAAAAGTTGCAGGATCGGGAGACGCTGCTCACCCAGCAAGAGCAGGATAGTGCTCATCAGAAAGAGCTCCTTCAGAAAAAGGTGTCTGCTTCTGAGGAGGAGGTTGAGATGTTGAAACAGGAGATCAAATCCAAAGAGGAACAGCTAACCTTACTAGGGTTAAATGGCTCTGAGCAAACTGCTTTACTACAGCATAAGATCCAAGGTTTAACTAGCCAAGTAGAGAGTCTCTCCTTCTCACTGAGAGAGGCAGAGAAGGAGGTTCAAGCTAAAAAAGAACTATTGACCGAAGAACAGCAGGCAGGCATTCAACAGGGAGAAGTCTTACAAAAGCAAGTGGTAGCATCTCAAGAGGATGTGAAGAGATTAAATGAAGAGATCCAGACTAAAGAGGAGCAATTGACCACTCAACAGAAACATTTCCAGGAGAAGTTGTTTGTTTCTCAAGAGGACGTGCAGAGACTGAGGCAGGAGCTTGAGGCCAAGGAGGAAGAGGTGTGCACAAAAGAAACATTACTTGCAAAGAATCAAGAAGAGGATGTCCAACAGAGGATGTTGATGCAGGAACAGATTGACTCATCTCTGGGTGAGATTCAAAAAGTCAAGGAAGCTCTCCGTAAGAGTGAAGACCTCCTCCAACAGGTTACAGAAAAGAACAAGGGTCATCAGAATGAGTTGTCTTCTCTGCTCTCCATCTCTGCTGATAAGGATAAACAGCTCAGTGATCTGAGGGAGGAAGTCGCAGTCCAAATTGACTTGCAAGGAAAAGCTAAAACTGAACTTCAAACCAAAGAACATTTACTGGCCAAGGTACAGGATGACTTTTCCAAAGGGAGAGAAGATCATGAACATGAAGTGCAGAATCTAAAAGTTAAAATAGTCACGATTAATGACTCCCTGCAGAAGGCAGAGGACATGGCTCTGGCCAAAGAGCAGTTAATGATTAACTATCAGCAGGAGAGCGCTCAGAAGGTAGACCTCCTGAAGCAACAACTGGAATCGGTCAACATCTATCTCAGCCATTGCAAAGAGGCAGGAGCCACAGGTCTTCAGCAGAAAGCAGCGCTGCAAGAGCTGCAGGCGTCCACCCTCATCCAAAAGGAGATCCTCATCCACGAGACAGAGGCCCTCCGAAGCCGATTGCTCCAGGCTGAGCAGTGTCGGAAGACTCTTGAGAAAGAACTTGAGCTCCAAAGTCTAGAGAAGGAGCAACTTGTGCAGGCCAAGGTGTCCATGGAGCGAGAAAACAAGGCCTGCCATAAGTTGGAGTCTGCACTGCAGCAGGAGCTGGCTTCGCTAAGAAACGACAAGGAGAGACTTGTGGAGGAAATAGCTAAAGCTTTGGAGGGGGAGAAACTGGGCAAAGGCCTGCAGGAACAACTCGCCACTAAATCTGAAGCTGCAGAACACTACAAGACTCAGGTTTGTGGCATCTTGTTGTTTTTTTGCTTTGTTCTTCCTTAATTTTGTGTTGCACTCTACATTAGCTTGAAAATCTGAGCTTTTATATTCATCATGCTATGGTTCAAGATGGAGAATGCCATGAGTCACTACAACGCAAAGAAGCAGCTTCTTCAGGAGAGTCAGGAGCACGTGGCAGAAATGCAGCGCTCCCTGGACGTCAAAGAGACTATTGCCACTGAGTTGAAGCTGCTTCAGCTCAACTTGGACAGTGTCCAATCCAATGAGAAGAACCTCTTAAGCCGAGTCACCAGTTTGGAAACACAGGTTGGTACCATTTTGGAATATGCATAATAAGCATTTCAGTGAGTAAACACAGAACTGATATTGGCACAATACGTGGACACTGAAAATACTGCATTTTCTTTGTACACAGTGCTTTTAGTTAGAGCCCGACCGATATATCGGTTGGCCGATTTTATTGGCAGATATTGGCCTATCACAGATATATCGGTATCAGCGTATATGTTTGCAGATATGCGCTGGTATGAAAAATTGAGAAATGGTGTCAATTTATAGATGTAATTACCTCTTTATAAATCCTCTACTGTGGTGGTTGAACCTCTAAATGCTTTAACTGAGCACATCCACGTAAAGACTCCTAACAGTTTGACATCATGTTCTGTGTGAAGGTTAGTAGCTCCTCCCCATACAGTTCATTGGTTCCTTTAGCTCATGATTTGAATGTGATGTTGCTGTGGCTGGAAGCCTTGCTGGAGGGTGAGCAGCAAATCCCCAGGAGCTGCTCCACCCCCAGGATACCACAATATATATATTGAATAAAGGGCGATATATCGGCCGATAAATCTGTCGGTAATTTATTACCCCCTAATAACGGTATCGGCATCGGCCCCTAAAATCCATTATCGGTCGGGCTCTACTTTTAGTCATCATTAAATATTATTTGCTTCCACTGAACACTCATTTATTTTCATCTCAACGATAAGATCATAATTTACAATACATAATTCCTGTGTGAAAGCAAGCAATACTTTGCTTACTGCTAATTCTTGTAATGCTTTCAGAGTGTAATTCTGAAAGCATTTGTCTAGCAAACATCCAATAGACAGCAAATGTCAATATCAAAAGCAACATGACGGCAATGGGACTTCGAATGGAAAAAATTTGCGCTACTCACTTTTTTAATGTCAAAGTTTTAAGAAGTACCAGCCTGGCTGGTTTTAAAATGATTACACACCATGATTTTCTTTATTCATTTATGTTTGCTCATCTTTGTATCAGCTGGCTTTTGCCGACGGCCAACTGCGGGAGCATAACAAGATGCGTGGGGACGGAGGAAGGTTTCAAGACTTTTACTTCACAGCCACTGATGAAAATAGGAAGATCCAGACTCGTGAGCTGAAGGAGGAGAAACACGACAGCTCTGACAGCCAGGAAGACAACACTCTGGAGGACTCTTTGAACACCACAAGGTAAAACACCACCCAGAGATCAACAGAAGGTTAATCTAGCTCCAGTTTCCGGTTGAAGTTGTAACCACTAGCTAGCTGTTCAGCCCGACCTCTTCTGTTACTAAATACGTTATTATTTTTTTAAAGGAGACCATCTGCTCCGGGGGAGTCGAGCACTCCACTCGTACGTAGCTCGGAGCGTCTCGCCGGCAAGCGGCGTACTCTGGGTGCTGAATCTCTGGAAAGCCTTTACTTCACACCCATGAACAACAAACAGACAAACAGGTTGGCTGCAAAAACTAGGAGGTCCTAAGTTACCTTTTTGTTTGTTTTAATGGTATATCGCTACTGTAAATATTATTACTTACCCTGGATTCATATTCATATTTATTATTTCAAGCTTTATGTGAGGCATTGTTTGAGCTGTACCAGATTCAACATGTATCAGTTGTTGATATGAACTATATTTGCCCGTGAAAAATTGGTTTGGACATGAGACTAATATTTTTTTGCGTGCGTGGGGATCTTGATGTTAATGTATTTCTCTGACTCAAGGACAAAGCGCCATATGGACAACAGCCTTACGTCCTTGACTGAGCTCCCGGATTCCACCCTGAAGAATCCCCTCTCCTCGGTCAAACGGCGCAGGACCACCCAGGTTATCAACATCACCATGAGCAAGGTGGAGGGGAAACTCACAAAGCACAAATAAAATCACCCACGAAGAAACAGGCGTTTTATTCCCTTCTAATGTGTTGCCTTTTGCTAAAACATGCATGCTTTTTGGTGTGGGAGCTCCATTTATTCATTTGTAAACCCACTGGATTGTTGGTGCACAAACACTGTAGGTGTATAGATGCTGCATGAAGGGCCCATCGTGTTTAAGCCCTTGAGATTGGACATAACTTTGCTACAAAGATGGATAACAGCCACACCTGATTGGCTCATGACATGATGGCTCCTACATGCAAAATAGATGGACGAGCACTAATACACTAAACACTTAGGGAAACTTGATTTGCAGAATTAAGGTGCGATCACTTGAGACGCGTTGAATGCGACCCACTCCATTGTTTTCCTATCGGGAAAGCGGCACTGCAATTTCCAGGGGGGAGGGGCCAACGCCTGACCCTGGGACACGTTCTCGCGGTGGAGACTTGCTTCAAGGTTTAAATTATTTCAACTTTGACCCGGCGTGCCGCATGATGCAACTTGCCAACCAATAGATTTGAAGTACTGTCAAAAAGCAATGTTTAAAACTGGTTGATTTTGTGTGTGGTTTGAACTTGCCGTGCTCGAGAACACAACGCCCGACCTAGCGACGGGAATGACGTCTTAGTCTCAAGTGAATGCACCTTTACTCAAAGTCAAGCACTAGGAGACTATAACCAAACTCAAAATGTCCCCTCCCTAGTGTTCTTGTCTCACATCAATGTTGACCGCTTGTCCCGTCCACAGAAAACTCCCGGGCGCGGAGGGTCTGACAACGACCACCACGGTGATGACGACGACACCTTCTACAGCCTGGCCTCAGCACGCTCCCAGCCCAACCTCTCCAACAGCCACACAGCCAGGCCTGTCTCCATGGAGGTGTTCAGCACGCCGTCCGGCAAGACGGCCGCCGCCAGTGACCGGCTGCTCAGCTTGCCCGGCTACAGACGGAGCACCACTGCCCCGTCACGCAGTGAGTACAGAGTCGGTCTCGGCCTCTTCCCGTTCAGTTGCACTATGTCACCATGGGACTCGTCCCGAACGTCTGATACATAAAGCAAGTTAAGCCGTGCAGTGTTTCCAAGAAACTTAAGACACGATTCCCATTGGCTGTCAGCATCGTCACTCACAGAAATGGGACACGGATGATTCAGGTTTATCCTTATATTTACATCCTTGGGTTACTTCAGCCTGCAGTTCTGTTCCTGGTTTATGGTCAGGGGTTGGTCGTGTTTGCAAGTCAATCACGATACTCTTCCTTTATAAGTAGGCGGTTCTTGACACAGTTAATCAACACTGTGTCCCAGAGCCATAAAGGGCTGTGGGGAGCGAAGGTCTCTGGTGGCATCTGACATGTTGAAATAGTCACCTTTGAGTGAGAAGGAGGAGGAAATTTTGTTTTTGTAGAGTTGTTATGATTACGTGAATCCATGTTATTAATGTATTTTATATTTTACAAATACAAGATATTGGTATTTGATAAATGTTAGTTTAGTAAAAGTCTATGAACATGGTTCTTATAAGTTTATTTATTTGTGTGTGTGTTTTCCAGGCACAAGTACATTCTGTGTGGGAGCTGAGAACGAGCCCGAAAATGGGCCAGATGATTGGATGAGAATCGCTGAGCTCCAGGCCAGGAACAAGGCCTGCCTTCCCCACCTCAAGAGCAGCTACCCACTGGAATCCAGGGTTTGTCCCAACCACAACCATACACCATCACTTTACATTGAGCTGGTTGATCAGTGCACTGTAATGGGGAAAATTACCTATAATCCGAGAGCTTTGTAATGTAAGCCTATTTGGCTAACCTTTGACCCCGTGTCTTCCTTCAGCCAAGCATCGGACCCGAGTTCGTCATCACGGACGACGACCTGCGCACGGGAGACCCCACCGACACCATCCGCCGGGCCTCCTTGATGCCCGGCCAGATGCTGGACTCCCTCTCCTCCCACCGCCTGTCCTACATGGTGGGGCAGAAGGGCACTGCCGGCACTCGTGCCCACCGCCACTCCCTGATGCCGGGCCAGCTCCCCACACGCACCCACTCCTCCTCCTCACAGCAACAGTACCTGCTTTCTCCTGAGGTGTGTGTCTGTGCGATTGCGGTTTTGTGAATTGTACTGGGGACACATTACACCTAATTCTCTCGGTTGCTTATAATATTGCTGATTACTAAGAATTGGGGATTAGCAAGGTCTATTTTTATACATTGATACACTGTTTTTTATTTATTTATTATTCTACAGGAAAATATGATTATTGAACTATTCTTCTTTCTATATCTATGTTGTCAGACAAAGGTGAAGACCAGCTGCTTCCCCCGCCCTCTTACTCCAAAAAACAAGAACACCAACATGGGCTCCTCAAGCACACAAATCCGCACGGCCCTCAGCCCGGTAAGACCCACTCACTCACTCACACACATTGACTCTACTTGGAGTGTGTGGAAAGGCACACACACCACAGCATCCTGGAAAGACGAGCCCAAATGAAATCAGACATGTTTTATTGAAACATGACCCTGCTCCTCTGAGAATATTTTGATTGAAAAAAAAAATAAAAAAGTCTGATAAAGTTCTTCATCTACACATACAGAATGGTAACTAAGCAGCATGCATATCCTGGATCCAACCTTGAAAAGTGTGGGTTCATCGTGGCAAACATTGGTCTTGCATACTTATAACTTTACTATATTAGATATTCAATCCTTTGCTCCAGTGATGGTCTTTACAATAACTCTGTCTGTCCGTCTCCTGCTCTCCGTGCCTCAGGTCCAAAGGAGGGAGTCCATGGTGTTCACCATCGACAACACCCCGAAGAAGAACAACTATTTGCAGAAGGGGTTGAACAAGCTGCGCAGCTCCACGCGCAAGTCCCCCGGCAAGATCCTGAAGAAGTCGCCCGCCCAGCGTGCCTCCTGCAGGTCCCCCGGTCCCCGGGCGGCTGAAGTGGGAGTTCCCGTGGCGAGACGCGGCGGCACCAAGGTGTTGCCTCAGGGGGCGGCGGCGGCGGCCAAAGGACAGAGGAAGTCCCCGCGCACCAGCGCCAAAAGCACGGCCAAGTCCCCGGGACTGAGCGCCAGTGCCCGCAAGGTGAGAACAACACACTGGGGTCACAAGTGAACGCTTGATTGTGTACACTCTCACATGTATTGGAACCATTGAATGAACTTAAAATTCACAAGGGCTGATTTTTAAACACGAGTGTGCAAAGAGGCGTAGTTGTCACGAACAAGCGTCGAAGACTGCAGACATTAATGTCAAATAACATAAACTTGCTATTCAAGTGACAACCAATAAAAAACAAAACAATATGGGGGTTTACGAGTTTCCTACTACTGCCAAACATTGCCTGACTGATTGTATCACATCCCTGCTTTCTGTTACTCCTGCCTTCCAACATTTTTTTTTTCCAACACAATTTATTTACTGGGAAACATCACATGGCGAACCTCTGAGGTGTCCTCTGCTTTTTCTGGTTGTCTTCAATGATCACCAGATTTGCACTCGACTTTCTGGAAGTTTTTAACAATTTCTGTTTCACTCCACAGATGATGAGCTTCAGAATGGTCTGAAGAGGTTTCTGGAACAATCATTTTTTTGTATTCAACTCAAATTATGTAATTGGTATAATTTGTATATTTACAGCAGATCATTTTTTTTCCTTTACCGTTTTCATTTTATCCAAATAAATCTGTTAAACTGTGGACGTACAATGTGGTGGATTTGACTGATTCAGGGATTCTAGTATCTGCTTGCATTGTATTCTCTCTGTATTATATTTACATGTTTGTTGGTGATCATATATATTTTGTATCTTAAGTTTGCATTACGTTTTTTGAACCTTAAGACCCATAACCCCAGCTTGTTGCAATTTCGGTTTTATTGATTATCCAAAGAGATTTTGTATACAAATGTGCCAATCAGTGGCAGTTTTGTTTCCTTTTTTACATAAAATAAATGTTATCCTCTGTAGCTTTGAGCATAGTTTGGATATCATTTTAAAATGTTGACATGCCAAAATTAAGCTTCATATGGAATGAGATAAGATTTGTATTGTTACATTGTTCCCATAATGTTTACATTAAATCATTAACAGAAGTTTATATTTTTTCAGTTTATTGTTTACATGCGTTTAAAATACTGTTTAAATGGATGAAACGTATGCAGTTGAGTTTTGATTGTTGCTGGTATTAAGGCAGCTTCTATATTTTCATCTCTATCAGTGTAGTATTCAATAAGAGATTTCCAATATTGCAATCCTGAAGTCTAAAGGCCAATGTGCACCAGATACGGTACGGCTATGCACGGTGCTAAGCACCCTTGTCGTGAAATGCATCCCTGTCAGAACAGACTCGCGCCCACGTCAATCAGTGCTCCAATGTCCAGATGCGGCACGGTTTCTGTGCGGTTTGTTGACGTTGTGACAGACCATTTGATGTGTAATTATGCAATATGTGTTTGTATCGCTTATATTTCGCTCTGATTATAGCAATATGTGGAATTCAACAGCTATTTTACTAGCCGGTGTTCGTCTCCCCTCTTTTTCATGTTTCCAAAAGAAGCATAAATTGTTCCTGCATATCTTTTTTGTATTTAGCAATGAGCCACAATATGCCGAACTTCCTTCCAGCATTGTATTTTTCCCCCGAGTTAACTTAAAGCGTGAACGCGATGATTTCAAGTGGTGCTCGCTGCAGAGCCAAATGGGTGGAGCTCGACCTAGTCCAGCTCCACCTCTCTGAACCTAGTCCAGCTGATTGGGTCTTGAGCTAGCCAATCAACCGAGTTATGGTTTAGGTGTTCAAGTGTCAGTGAACCCACTGTTTCAGCTGGAATTTGGACATTTTTTAATTTTTTTTATAAAAGTGTTGCGACCCACGCCAACTTTGTGATACTTTTTTAGTACTGTCGTTGTGTATGAGCATTATAATGAGCGACGTATATGAAATGCGCCACACACCATGGCGTTATACTGAGAAGCTTAGCCTTCACTCGGACGCGGAGATGAACCAAAAATAAGCCGCTGCTCATATGGAGCTCCACACATCCACTCACACCGTAGCGTTATACTACACGTGCCCGGGAAGCCTAACCTTCCCGGTAGCAATCATCAAAATCAACGGCTGTCCAGAATGAGCTCCACACACACCGTTGCGTTATACTATAAGTGTCTGAGAAGCTTAACCCTCTCTTGGACGCCACAGTAAATCACTGCCCAGACAGCTCTCTCTCCGGGGCTATAGCTAGATGCTACTTGAACTTTGCTTCTTTGACAACACCACAAATTTGTTTAAACATATAAAAAACCATGATAATGAGAACTCTGAGCTGCAACAGAAAAGAAGGTAGGAGGAGGTAAATGCCTCAGACAGACCCCCGACACAGAGACAGAGTTCACTGGCAGAAGTTTTAAAAAGGGTCAGTGTTATTTAAAATGTCCTTTCAGGGAGCAGTATGGGACTGCATTCATTTATTCATCCAACAGAAGAAAGCAAGAAATAACATTAAATCATCACATATGTAATTAACATGTAATAGCTCATCTGGTATGTAAACAAGGCAGTGATCAAAAACGTATTCTCAATCAGTTGCCCCAATGTAGTAGGTTGGTGGCAGCAGTTGTACTGTGTAGAGGTGGCAGGATATGTACAAAGATTAACAGTGGAAAGCAAATTGCTTGCTACATACATGCTTCAGTTGGGAATCAAACGCAAGTCTCACAGGTGGCAGGTAAAAATTATATTCTACCACTCACCTTACAATGATTGCTAACCTTTGGCAAATCAATCAGTGGTTATGAAAATGTATTCAGATTTAGCCTTTTGATGATGCATTCACCTCATAAATCATGACACACTGCTCTCCCCTACATGAAAATACATAAGCCGCCAATTCTGGCCCTGTATTACTTGGTATCGGATCGAATCCAAATGTTGCAGTATCGCCCACCCCTAGTAGGGGCTGGACCTGAGCCGGGGGTGCAGCTGGACCTAGAGGTGGAGCTCGACTAGGCCGAGCTTTGCTTCTGCTCGACTAGGTCGAGCTCCACCCATTTGCTTTGAAGTGAGCAGCCTCTCAATGATGTCGGAATCGCCGAGTTTAATTTCCGCGTTCCCAATTGTCTTGAACGCGCCGTAAGTTCTGATTACTTCCCATTTACTCGTGAGACTATCCTGATCTCGCGAGTTCAAATGTCCGTTTCTCGAACGTTCCAGGTTCACTGGGTAAAGGGAAATTGTCTGTCTACTGCTGTGGATATAGCAACCCCCTGTGTCCAAAGACAATTATTAAAATATTATTGTTGCCCCTAAAACGAAAGGTAGCTTTGGCCTTGAGCCATATCATACGAGGAAACATGGTCGAGTTTGGCTTTAATACATTCTATGGTTTGGATATGATGAATTATTCTAATGTATAAAATATTTATTTAGAATTAACTACATTTATACTTTAAAAAATGGTGTAATTTAGTTGGACAGATAATGCGTTTTAATGAATATGACAACATGGTAACGTTGTCTCTCGGTCGTCCTGGAGGACGAGTCCTCCAGCGGTGTTTCCAATCTTCTCGATCCTCCATGCAACTGGCTAGTTCGCCAGTGTTTTCTGCTCCTATATCTTTCCGCAGGATAGGTCGTCCCCCGTCAAGTTATGGATCAATGAGAAGCGATGAGGAGGAGGAAGAATAGAAATAAGAGAGTCACTCACCTGTCGCATCTTTTTCATCCTGCAAATTTCATCCTGCAAATTTTTCATCCTAATGGCCTCCTTCGATTGTTACCTCGATACGCTGGACTGGAAGGTATATTTCCCAAAGCAGAAAGTGGCTTTATGTTTAATGAACACTGGGGCCTAGGAGGAATTCAATTTGTTGGCATTTTGGCATTGTGTGTGTTATAAAGCATTTCTAAGCATCTGCTATGCTTAGAAATGTTATCTATGTAACACTCCCGTCCAAAAATGACAACGAACTGCCCTCTTCTTGTTCCTTACTCCAGAAAACTCTTGTCCTGTCTGACATCCATACTCTGCACATCTGGATGTTCTGATCGTGAATCTAATCCGGGGTCATCTGCTGTCCTCTGCCTGCATCTGGATCCTGGGCAGACAAGCAGCCTTCTCAAACATCCCACCTTAACAGATATTCATGGCTTTAGGTCTGTCTGTGTGTCTGTGCCCACTATCATATTCTGCTGTCTGGCAACAATCCTATCTTCTGTCTTTCTGTCTTCCCGCTATGCTACCATCTTCACTTCCTAAAAGTTCTCTCTATTTTAATGTGTGCAGTGTAGATTCACCACCACCACAGAGGAACAGTGGCATTGTGTCCACTGCCTTCATTGTGTGGATCTTGTGTGGGAACATTAAGCATTACCTCTGGGTTAGGTTAAGATTCCCCGCTGAAATGATCTGAACCTAAATATAATGACATTAACAATGATCAACAAATTCAACTGAAATCTCAAGAGTTAAGGTTAAAGTTAGGGTCATAGCCCAAACCAAAGTAGTACTCTAGTGAATGAAAGGACTATGGATTTATTTTCCTTTCAATTTTTTTAGTTAACAAATTAAACGGTACACAGAAAATGATTCTGGGTTACACACAGTGATTCTAATAATATAGCTGCCATAGAAAACACAGAAAGTAGTTTCAGTAGTTGGTTATAGCATATTTTCTGCAGCTTTGACAAATATATATGCAGAGGAATTAGGGAGAGATGCTACTTTCATCAACCTCTATGGATGAAATACAGTATGATCAGCTCTGTGTTGCTAATTGGCCTTTATCAGAGGTTTAATTGTAGGGATAAAAACAGCTACTCATTAGGGTTGATTATGGGTCTGTAGGTATGCCCATAATTAATGTAATGGGAAACACCGACCTGTGTTCACCCCTTCTATTACACCTTTAGGCATAGCAGCTGTAAAACATTGTCAACAAAACAAAATGTGGACTCTTGTATGGCATTTTCACAACCCTTCCGAGATCATCATAATGTTTTACAATAGCAAAGATTGAGTTTCATTGTTGTTTTTCTCCTATAACAAATTCAATCTGCAATGGCCAATGCTCAATTGATTAGAGATTTTCAGGAAGCTCTTAGTTGTTGTCTGTTTCACTCCAATTATACACCAATATCAACTGTCCCCATGAGCTTTAAAGTAGACCTATTAGCAATGTACTTATAGTGAATAGATATAGTGAATCAGATATAGTGAATCATTAACAATGAGAGAAAACAGTCAACTGTCCTATTGACTTGTTGGCCAACATACCAGAACTCGCTTAAACTTTGCTTCTGGTCCGAGTGAACATTAGCCTGGCATCGCCAGACAAATTGCAAACTGCAATTAGTCTGGAACCTCTCCGTTCATTTTCGATTTCCAACTGGCGTCACCAATGGGCGGAGACCAAAATGCCTCTGGACGCAATTGGATAGGCCTCCAACCAATCATAGCAATGAAACAGGTGATGCAGCACTGAGCGACATTTTTTTTAAACAGACAACATGCTTGCCGCCGAGAAGAGCGGTGCTTGTGTACCATCGACATGTCTGTGAACCAGTGTTGCCGTTTAATACTGTCACGGTAGCGGAATAAACAGACCGTTATACAGAGAAGCTACAGTTCTACAGTTAGATTGATTCGATCCATTCTACACAACTTGTGCTACTGAGGAGTCCTTGTGTTCATTGATGCTCGGGCCTTCCGTATTTAGCGGTTGGTCACTCGGCGCGGCCTCTGCTTGTCCCGTAGTGAGCGGATCCCCACACGAAACCATCGTCCGACTCCGCGGGGGGTCCGGCCCCCTCGGGAGTGACCGCCGACCTCGGCGCCAGGATTGTATGGGAGACGGCGGCTTCTATGACGGATGCGGTTGACAAACTAACGCGACATCTTTCTTCTCAACAAAAGTGCAGTCGTTTGTTATTGTTTTTGTGAAGATACACCGTCCAGTTTGTTTAATACTGTCTCGATAGAGTAATCAACAGACCGTTCTACATCAGCGGAAGCCATCTTTGTTGTTGTTGTTAAAAAGCCTCTACGGTACTCGTATCATCGTATTTATACCGCCTCATATTAGATTGTGATTTGGTTGGTCTATCTGATTTGGTCGGTCTGTCTCGTACCGGGCAGAAATCTTTTTGTATGGGAGGGGAGCCAGACCTTATCGGCAGAGCAAATGAAACCTTAGTTCGCGAGATTCGTCTGGTTCCCAGGCTAAGTAATCATAGGTCGGCTAAAGATATATCAAACTAAAAGCAAGCCGGCATACATTTATTACATAAATAACATGGTCAAAAGACTTTAATACGGTAAGTATGGAAAGTGTTGAAATATGTATTCCATTACACAAGACATGTCGCCGCATGTGCATTTTCTGAAGAAAATGCGTGTGGTTGCGTGAGCCAACTCGTCGTGTGCGCAATATTCCGCGAGCATGCCGACATGCTAATGCCACCGAGGCTGATGAGCGAGCACGCCGAGTTTCAAGTCTCTGGGCCGCTTTGAAGCGGACTTGCGATTGATCGAACAATGGGGCTGGTCGTTTTTGTTTGATTGCGAGTTATGGCGCCCCCTGTCGCCGAAGAGGTCCTTTGCTTTTCGGAGCCCTGCTTACGTGCGGTTTCTATATACGTGTACCAACTTTGACAACCCCGAGTTGTTCGCCTTCGTAATAGTTGAAGTCAGCGTTTCTTCCCCCATTGACTTCCATTATAAAAAAATGCTTGCTGATCACCTGCAACAGTGATAATTTTAAATTGACCCTGTGATGTCCTTTTGTTATCTATCAAAACGAAACTTTCCAAATTACCTAAGGGGATGGTCCTTGATGGGCACACAATTTTAGGCGTCTGGGGTTCTCTGAAGCGGACTTTGGATTTGTTGAACAATGCTATTCAAGCTATTCGTATTCTTTCGTAAATCGGCCATAACTCTGCCATTTTTTATATAATCAAAACCAAAATATTACCATAAGGTCGGGCAGTACTAATGACTAGTATGACCAAATTGTGGGTCATTGGGCTTGCGGTTCGGTTTTTACGATTTTTTTCAAGGTTTTCCAAAACTTTCAAGGTACAGAAAAAACTTTCCAGGCGGACATTTTGGGTCCTTATGGCAGAAAGATTCAGCATGTCAAATAGGCCCAGATACCAAGTTTCAGAATTTTTTATAAAACGGGGCGTGGCTCACAGCCGTATAGGTTTTACCATTAGTTATAGCGCCCCCTGTGGTCATAGCGGGACAAAACATTTTGGAGACCTCCGTACTTCCGGTCTACATATGCTAATTTAATTTGACATTTCTCAGGTGTTTAGGTTTGGAGTGGTTGATTTTAGCGTTTTTGCCCCATTCACTTTCCATATTAAATATTAATATTGTAAATATTAATAAAAAAAAAAATATGCACAATTATAAAAATCGTAGGAATAGCGCACTGTACCGATATATGTGCAATTATTTGCAATGGGCTACATTTTTATACCTGCAACACTGTAGGAGGAGATAATTACGGAAAATCAGGCGGAAGAATAATAATAAAAAGAAACATGATTACAATAGTGTGGCTTGCTTTGCAACCACACTAATAAACCATTTGCAAGAAACATAATGCTTGATACTGTTTTCATTTTTTGGGGGATTTACATTTTGGGGAGCTCTGTAGGAAAACAATTATAAGTCATGGGATTAAATTGTATTCAGTTGAAACAATACTATTTCTGGAAGACAACATTCATGAAGTTTAACCAATTCTGCCCATTTAATCTGTAAATTGCTTAAATTGGCAGATATCCATGTTTTCTGGGCCTGATTGCCTCCATTTCAATGCAATTTCATACCATGAACTCTAAGAGAGGGACAAACTGATTATAGTAATTTGATTAAAGCTAGCTGTAGAAACACTGGTTACTGTTACTTGTAACTGTTACTTATTGAATCAATTTGACCAGTTTGACCACTGACATATAGAGGCTATTTTAAGTGACGAACACATGCAACATTATATTATAACACCTTTCAGTTGAGGAGAGGAACAGGGCTATCTCGACAACATACAGCTTTGCACAAAGGCCTATTATAATAACTCATGATGAGGTAATGAAGATTATACGATTCATGTGAGGTCATTAATAAGATACATATTTCTACAGCCAATGATCGTTTTTGTGTTTTTTAACAAATATATATATAATTATACTGTGGCACAGTTCCCTTGAGATCTTCCAAGATTAAAAGTACCACCGCATTATTCTCTCTCAAAAATCCATTTGTTTCCTATAGCTCCAAAACAATGTATCACCCCTTCTGGCAATTATGCCGCATGTACTCAGTGAATCTTGCCTTCCATTTATAGCTGTTTTACCAGATGGTGGATGATTTAGGAAAACAAACAGTAACTAAACCAAAGCCATTAACATTATGAATTGTTCTCGGAACTACTTA
>OOFG01100970.1:0-11521 GCA_900323295.1 Molva molva | reverse complement strand
AAAAACCATGATGAGTATATTTTAAAATACAAATAGCCGGTGGAAGAAGAAAACACATACCAACTATATGAAAGACCCCCCCACACACACACACACACACACACGCAAACACGCACACACACACACGCACGCACACATGCACACACACACACACACACACACACACAATAAACAACAAAACAAAAAATGGGAACATTTAGAATGCTTTAAAATCATTATAAAATGAGGCAAAAACAAAGACTTCCAAACACGAGTCCTCTGACATGGAACCTCAACATGTGACCATGGATTCTGGAGTGGGCGGAGCCAGCATGTCACTCGTATGGAGATGATTTGGATGTGAAATGCTATGCAAATATATTCAGTCAGGAGAGAGATCACCCTGAGGGCGCCTGAACACGAAGAAACACAAGAAGAAACACCACTATTTGACTAGCTAATGCAGTGGCGGTCATCTTAACCCACAACATAAAGTTAATTAACTAATGTCGTAATAAGAAAACAGTTGCGTTCAATAACAGTTTCAAAAAACGAGACTATCTTAAATGATACATTTCTTAAGTGCACCAGGATAAAGGTCATCATGATTTTGCGGTTGTAGAGATAAGAGGTCAAGTTGACACACTCATATAGATTCTTGGAGTAACGTTGACACACTCCTATAGATTATAGGAGTGTGTCGACTTTAGCTTATATCTAATACACAATAATATTGTACAAGTGTACCCACGTCAGTGCTTCATGAGAAACCAAACTCTAACCTGTGGGCCATCTCAGTGACCACGTTGCTAAACTGTTACTCTACTTGTTGCAATTGTTGTTGTTGTGGGAATCCATTATCTCCTCCATAGAACGGTGCTACGGTCAAGTGGTTAGATTGCAGACATAGGACTGCAGCTCAGTGCTCTGCGTTGTCGATTCGAGAGGCTTATGCATTTAGCTAAACGCATCGTTTGTTCTGCATGACACCAAGTCTGCCAAGTTGAGTCTGGCATGATTTATAGTGACACAACTAAAAGCTAAAATACACCATTGGTTGGCGTAAAATAAAGAAATAGCATGATTTTATGATTAATCATTAAGGAACAATATATAAACATAATTTATTTATTCTATAGCTCCTACATCCTCTGCTCACACACATACATATATATGAATCAATAAATGATAAGGTCAAATTAATAAATGATACAGTCAATACAGGACATAGTGCCTGAGTCCTTGCCTGAAACAACTATAAATACACACAGGTCACTTCCTATAAAAAAATACATTTGTTTTCCCAAACAATTTCCAAGAATTCTGGTATACATCACGTAGTTATGGCACATGTCTACATTGGCATTAAAGTATTTGTCCAATTACATTGCTCTATTGTCAACTGTAACTCATAGCACGGTGATTGACAGCTAGCTTTGGTTTTGAAAGATTCAAATATCAAGGCGGAGCTCTACCCTAGCCTCCCGACAAACCCTCCCTTGTGAAAGACGTTCTGAAAATGCCATCTGACCTCCGTTTGTTAGGGCCTCAAAGTACAATGGAAAACGCTTTGTAAATTCTTCTTAAATTGCTGTAATACTGCATTCATTGTTTCTGAACACCACGTCACACTTCATATCTACAACACTTTAGAGTTTGTCCTTGGCCGATCCTGCTAAAACTCTACCTGTGCCAAAAAGGTGCTGCTGACGCTACCTGGTTTGTCCGGGCGTTGTGCCGTAGACGGGGCGAGGTTCATTCTCTGTGCTCCGCGGGGTCCATGGGAGGAAGCTTTGGTGTTACCGTGACTCTCTAGCGGCCCAAGGTCTTTGTACTGATCCGCATCCTCCCTGTGAGAACATGTGGTGGGGAACAGGACCAGCTTGTAACATTACATTACCGATAACAATTTGAACGCGATTTACAGGCATAAGGACAAAATTCAGTTGTCGTTAATTAAAAAAAAGAGTGCCAGTGCGTAATAGATAATCAGAAAAAACGTTATTCTTTAATTATATTTATGAAAGTCAAGTGCTTAATAGTTAGACCTCAGAGAAACAGAGACGCATTTCAATAAAGTGCGCTCTAACCTCAACACGAGTATTACGAACGAGGAAGTGCAAGTCAGTTTACGACCAATACATTAAAAGATCAGGTCATCACGTCATACAGTTCCTCATTGTATTAAGAACCAACGAATTGACCAAGAGGACACATTTGTTCTGGGTAGAAGCTAGCTCATTCATCACCTTGCAAAAACAATGGTTTTGTTTCAGCAAACATAGTTAAAAGCATCAAGTAGGCCAATATATTAGTCTATCAGAGAGAAAACCAAAAGCGATTTAGACATAGGTTTTCGGAACAGTCTGATCACCACCAGACCTCACCAGAAAACAGTCCTCCAAACCAGCAGTAATGGCTGCTCTGATCATAAAAACCACCCTCACGCCAGATACTCCGAATGGGAGTGACTGGTCTTCATTTGATATGAACGTCACATGACCATATAGACTTCCACTCAAGGAGCAAACTGGTCTCAGATGTATAGAATTTGCAGAATTAAAATGTACTATCCCCAATATAATTATTTTTATATTAGAAAAATTGCATAGAAATTTGGAAAATGATGAGGGTGGGATGAACTCCATTAATTATTTTGCTGGGGCTTGATAAAAGTTTTTTAATTTTTTATTTATTCACTATTGGTTTCTGATAAATTAACCTCAAAGTTTACTGTATACACTGTGTTTTATAAAAGAATTAAGGTGTCCTTGTTGTTGAAAAGCACTTTAGCATCGACATTACCAACGCTAACAAGTCTGTTTTTTCATTGCTTATTTCCAAGACAGGGTTGTTGAAATGAACACAGATTCTGTCGGTCTACTGTGTAGCGTGACTCACATGTTCCCTGACTGCAGGGTGAACTTCCTGCGGCCCATCTTGCCAGCTTGTTGTGTGAAGCACTCGTGACGCTCAGACTTCTTCCACATGTAGTAATACTGCACACACTCCCCCACCGAGCGCGTTCGTACCTGCGGCGGAAAAAAGTAAAAAAAAAAAAGTAAGAGAATTCAGCCGCCAAACTCGTCGTGGGCGTCATGAAGTTCACGGTAAGACATGACGACATACTAGCATCGCGGGTCAGATTCAAGACAGAACATCGACGTAGTAGCTTCTAAACATTGTCTCAGAAACAAACATGTGGAGTTCCCGGGGCGCATGTTCCGACTATGGCACCATGGGTTCATGTTCGCAGATTTTAGATTGGTGAAGCCCAGAGTCTAGTTCAACAAACTGCTCCACAGGACAGTAGATTACAGTAGACACACGCGCATCATCGCGGTGCCGTTCAGCATGTAGGCGAGCTCACACAAGTTAGCCCTTGCATCCAGCACACGAGGGGGCTCACCTTATTGGCCTGTATGAGGTGGAAGTTCTTCCCGTAGGCCCGGTAGCCCTGCTGAAAACCCCTACACTCCTCCTCACTCCAGGAACACAGCTCATCTGCACCCACACACCCACACGCAATGAAAAGAAATAATAGTTCAAATCCTGTTTTGAAATCAAATTGTTTAAAGTAAATTGTTTCAATCAATGTAAGCTATATATTTTCAATAAATATAGCTATAAAAGAGCCCCAAAACGTTTTTTTTTTTTGATTTTTTTTAACGTGGTCATTTGTCAACATAATAATCTATGCCATTTTATCACTGTTACTGAAATTAGTCCTCAATTTAGAGAAAAAGGGGCAAAATCATATATTTTTGCCATTCTCCCCAAAACACTAGGTGAATGTTCCACTCTGCTGCGAACGCAGGTGGCGTTCTTTTCGTGACGTCTGAGTGCTTTTTCCGAGGCACTCAGACGTCACCACCACGATGTGAGGATGTGTGGAGCTCTGACTGCGTTTCCAGAGAAAGTTGAGCTTTTCGGACACTTACAGTATAATGCAACGCTGTGTGGACGGTGAAGCTCCGTCCGAGCAGCGGTTTATTTTATGTCCACATCCGAGTGAGGGTTAGGCTCCCCGGACAACTGTAGTATAACGCTACGGTGTGTGGCGCATTTCATGTACAATACAACAACGCTACAACGACGGTACTAAAACATTATCACAAAGTTGCCGTGGGTCGTAACCATGGGGATAACACGGCCCCCCTCCTAAAACTCACAACCCAAAACGCATTTTTTCAAATCTCATAGTGTTCAAATTCCAGCTGAAACAGTGGGTTAACTGGCTCTTTAAAAAGTGTAAAGAACCATTTCTTAGCCACGGATATGGAAAGGTTTAATTTTTATACTTTTGTAATTTATTAAAGTGGTCATCTCCTGTAACTTTACCCGCAGTGTGAATCTATTTTTATCTATGTTTGATTTTGTGTTGTTGTCCAAATGGTTATTTTGACATAAAAATAAACAGAAATATACTTGCCATTGAACACTTTCACATTAAAATGTAATCTTCTTAGGGCTTCTTCTGCATTGAAGTTGCATTTCACCAGTTCATAGAGGGCCTGAATGTGAACATATTTTAAAAATGACAAAAAATCTTTTCAAAATGACATTTCAAGGTGAAGAATGCATAGAAAGTCCTTTATATTCGCAATGAACAAAAACAGAACTGCATGCTTGAGAGTTCTTTAAGCATAAAGCCACATACAATTTTATTATTATATTTTTTAATAATCATTTCTAATAGGTAGTCACAGTTAGTGTTCCAGGATTAGTCTTTGGTCAGCTCTAAATGCTAAAACAGCTGTCTGAAGTAAATATCCAATAAGCCTTCTTTAATGCGACGGCACAAAATGGCAAACTGACTGCATTTAGTGAGAACTTTTAGAGCCCAAGCTATTCCAGTGCCACATATTTTTAAACTCACATTCAACGAAGCACGCAAACATTCATACATGGCATCGAACAACCTGTGTTTAGGCACCTTAACAATTAGACAAAGAAAAAACCCTAGAGAATCAAACAACAAGCAACATTCCCCTTGTCAGTCTAGCTGCTCTACCTCCTCAGCTGCTGTTGCCCTAAGCTACACACTAATCGTTTACATTCACTACATACTCCTTCGGGTGTTTTTCCCAAGTAGCCCAACCAGCTTGTAGTATGCAGTAAGCCAGGGTTCCCTAACCCCTAATTCACACCAAATCCGTCACTTATCCAGCGCATAGTAAGTGTCAAACGCTTCTTACAGACTCCTATGTTAATCAACGTTTCAATTCAGACCACAATTGTCGTGAAAAAGGAAGGAAGTGACGTCCAAGCGCAGATAATGGCAAACATTTCAGTGCTTCATAACTTTGTAAAATAACAAAACTTTGTTTATTTATGATAATAACCAAAATGAGTTTATGTCATTGTCTCAACCCACGGAGCCTGCACTCCAGTGCTCTGAAAGAGCTCAAGTAGGCTGCAGTTCACTTACCGGCCAAAGGGGCCAGTAATTAGAAGGATTCTCTGACCGACACATAGCATCTTTAACCGAGGAAAGAAGACTCAATCTGTTTTAATGAGGTAAAGTCGGTACCTATAATCGACTTTAGCAATAAAAACTGACCGTATGTAGCGCATGTTTAATTTAATAACGGAAGAGAAGACGGGAGTCTTTGTGAATTGGACGCGCATGTAAATACGCAACACTGACGCTCCGCTTACGTGAACATTTTGTGTGCATTCGGGTTACCCTAACCCTGTATAATCAGTGAAATATATACATATCTAACCTTTCATATTTTAATGTCATCCCCATGCCCTACTGCGTCCCAAGGAGCGACCCATTTATGTGTCGCGACCCATTTATGTGTCGCGACCCCCAGTTTGATAACCCCTGCGACGCGCTACCTGTTCGTTGTCACGGACGGTGTCCCCGTGTGCGTTAGTGTAGGGCGCCACCTCCTGGCCGCCGGGGGTCTGGGCGCTACGCAGGAAGCCCTCCACCTCCTGTAGGGGCAGCACCCCAGGGGTCCACAGCAGCTGGTCGTCACCATCATAGGCTAAAGATGGAGGGAGAGAGGAGAGGAGGAGAGAGAGAATGGAGGAGGGAGAGGAGGTAGGATTAGGGTTAGGGTTGGATCACGGGGGAGAAATTAAGAGATCGGAAGGTATGTGGTAGGGATGGGAGAAAGTGTATGAATATAAAAGGTAGAGCCAATAGAGGGAGACATATAATTATATCAAAAGGGAGGAAAAAGAAGATTCTTCATAGGTAGGATTGAAAAATACCAAACAAAACCCATTAGTTGTCTACGCAAGCATGAGCTCTTTCTGTAATCTCATCTGAGCCATTGAATGAGAAGCATGTTGAATGAGACTGAAGAAAGGAGACGTGTGGGGCCCAGGTGTGACGGATGATGGCTTACCTCTGACCTTGAAGCTGTATGGGCTGAGAGGAGGGATCTGGGCCTGGTACATAGAGCCCACCATGATATCCTGGCAATACGGAGTAGGTACGACAGTCATTAACAAACCATGGAAGACAACATGATTTTATGTATTTATTCATGATTATATAACATGTATGCCATTTGGCTTTTATTCAAAGCATCCTACTATACCCCAAGTGAAGGGTTGGTCACAATAGGAATTGAACCGTTAACCCTGGCAGGGTTAATGCCATATAGCGAGGTTTAGAGATTATAACTGTAGGAGCTCCAGCGGGTTACCTTGTGTTCTTCATTGGAGGGAACGGAAGCGCTGTCGGAGTCTTCTTCTGAAGAGCCGACGTCTGTGTGTTTGTCTCCACCTGAGAGACAATATGTTGTTCTCTCCGTTAAAATCCAGACATCCCAGTGATAGCCATGACAACATTTTTCGTACATAAAAATTCACACAAATCAAGATGGGTACGTCGAGGCCAATGACAATGAGAATACAGAGCGTGAATTTCTCCGGGCTGCATTTTTCCGCTGGGCTCAAATAGGACCAATACTATTTTGGATGTGAAAATTCAAAAGCGTTATTTTGCATCTGTCCCAACACGGCCATGTCGTTGGGCTTTAAACAGAAAAGCAATGCTTGCTTATTTTATAACGTTAACCGAATACAAATGTTGTTTGGCCTGAAAGGGGAATTCCACAACAAGGGAACAGTCCACATTCCATAGACTCTGCAGCAGGCTGTGTGACAGCCAGGAGCTGGGGCTGAGTTAGATCGGTGTCTGTGCTACACATGTGCATTGGACTCTGTATTCAAGCAGCTTTTGTACTCCTAGGATGACAGAGACCTGACATATATCAGTACATAATCTGGTATACGAAACCCACGTCTTCACCAATCAGATTCACATAGCGATAGAGATAGAGATAGAGATAGATATTTCATAACATGCATGTAATGCACCATACTGTCAATCTCTTGACAATGATGAACCCAACAAAGATTACTTTGTTGGTAAACACACAGACAGACAGAGAAAAAGAGAGAGGAATGCAGAAACGTTACTCAATCCAAAGGAAACCCATTGCATTTTCCTTTTATAAAAAAAAAAATTAAAAAGCATGAGAAAAATCGAATAAATAGCCGAGTTATACGACAGGATAGGGAAAGAGAGAGAGCGAGCAAGAGAAAGAGAGAGAGGATGTGACAAGAACGGAAAACTGTAGTGTGAGAGTGAAAGAGAAAGTGTGCGTGTTACCTTGCAGTCTCCGCAGCAGATCAGAGGTGTTGGAAGTATAGGAGGGTGCGAGGTCATCATCGGCTGACGGATCCTCTTCCTCATCTCCTGCAAACCTGATGTCCTTGGTCACCTGATCCTGGGACAGAACAACAGTGAAAGTCAGTCATGTTTTTAAAAGTTATATAAGAGCCAGTGAACCCAAAACCATATTATTATTTTTTTATCGTGGTAATATGTCTTAGATGATCGTCAACATAGTACTATGTCATTTCGTCACTGATATAAGAAAAAAAAGGGGTCAAATCCTATATTTTTGCCATTCTCCCCAATGTGAAAGTTCCACTCTGCTGCGACCGCAGGTGGCGTTCTTTTCTTGACGTCTGAGTGCCTTTTCTGAGGCACTCAGACGTCAAGACCAAGAGGCACCGGCGGCGTGGTGTGTGTGGACGTCTGGAGCTCTGTCTGGGCAATGACTGCGGCGTCTGAGAGAAAGTTTAACTTTTCGGACACTTGTAGTATAACGCCACGGTGTGTGTGGATGGTGTTGTACGCTCTGGCATACCTGTGGTTAATCTGAGTGAACACCCTAATCCTGTTGCTGGAGAAGCTGCACTGGTGGGTACTAGCAGCACTGGTGGGTACTAGCAGCACATCTGTGATTGCTGGAGCTAAACATGTAGGTGAGAGAGCCGCAAAGAGGGGGCGTAAGGGTAAACCACTGCACATCATGCGACGCCTAGGCCTGACACTTGGTACTACCGAAGAGCAGGAGAGTTCTTCCATAGATGGGGAGGAGAGTGCGAGGCCCCAGTTTCCACCAATGGGAACACGTGAGCCACCGGTAGAGCCAAACAGGGCGGGGCTAGAGTTAGAACTATTGATTCAGGAAAAACCTGCACGTGAGGGAAAGAAAAAATAAAAAGAAATACAGTGGTTGAAACAGAGTTCAGGAATGGAGGGGGTCCAGATTCGACGGGCCCCCTTTATAACTGATAAGCAAAAAGAGGGGCTTAAGAAAGGGCCTACGAAACATGTTTGTACGATATACTCATGTCATTATCAATGTCCCCTATGCTGTTACTCTGTATGCCAAAATGTAACTTTACTATTTTTCATTTTTGTACTGTGTAACCTCATAACAAAGAAAGAATGTATTTACTCTTTGTCTGAATATATAATCCATTTTCCAAAAAGCATTGTAATCTCTTCTTCTTCTTTTTACATGAATGAGTTGTTTAAGCCAAAAAAGCGCTTTAGTAGTGTTTAAATGTAAGTATTCAGTATGAAGCGGTAACAAAGGATGACATCATCGTAGGGTGCAGCACCTGCTGTAGAGGGGGTTTCCAACTCCGAGCAACTAGTAGCACGAAGGGTTCACGTAGAGTATCAACTTTTTAACTATTCTAACTAGAAAACTTGCTGACTATTGTATGAATTAGGCGATAAAATCTTGCTGACTATGGCATAAACGGAAAATACACCTACTAGATCTCCCCTATAAAAGATGGGGCTACACTAGAACTAGAACTGGAGCTGGGACCTGGACTTGGACCTCGGGAGTGGACTTGGAGACTGAAGGAAAAAAGGGTGACTGTACGGAGATGAAATGTAGGGGGAAAATCCAGGAAGATCCAGAACGAGGATGAAGAACAAAGGACGTTGCCAACTCCCTTCAGCAGAAGATGACCAGAAGATTTTCTTTTTTCTTTTTCCTTCTTCATGGAAGGTAATCTCTTTTTGATTTTATATGTTATTGAAATAAATATCCAGTCTCCAAAGGACTTGGACTAAAGACATTTCTGGTTTCTCCTGTGCTTAACCACCCTAGCTAAAGTAGACATACCCAAAAAACAAGCTATAAACAAGAAATAAGAAATATGAAATAGACCTCATCTTTACCATAGGGATGAAACTCAATCCTGGATTGTGCACGAAATAGTAATACTACGAAGGAGTTCCAGGGAGGAAAGGGCTCTTACCCCGACCGTAAGAGAAGAATGAAACCTAGTAAGGTTGAATGAGATCTCTAAATGAGATATTGGACAGAGCTCGCTTCGGTCTAGCCTCTAACTCTGGAGATTGTTAACCAGTGACTGAAATCCATCGTAGGAGGGAACAAGAGTCATAGTCCCATCATAGAAAACTCTTGGATCACACAACATGCACCAAACTAGGGGCACTCACTACTCCTGCACTTTAGGTATCTGTCAACGCCGGGAGTAAAGCTTGTGCATGAAGAATTATTGCCCTTCTGTCGAGATGCGT
The DNA here is from genome assembly GCA_900323295.1 of Molva molva. Classification (NCBI taxonomy): domain Eukaryota; kingdom Metazoa; phylum Chordata; class Actinopteri; order Gadiformes; family Lotidae; genus Molva; species Molva molva. The sequence goes on along the minus strand of OOFG01100970.1, from coordinate 1,656 downwards.
AGAGTCGCACAGTGAAGAAGTCGTAGAAAGAAAAGATAGGGGGTTCTGGAGGTGTCTGTCTGTTTTGTAAGACAGACGTGTACCAACGAAGGATATATAAAATAGCTTTGAAGGCCGAATTTGTATACTCTAGGAACAGAGTTAGAGAGAGACTTGACACTTGTAATTAGGTGCCTAGTAAAACCTATGATACCCGGGGTGGCCCCCCCCCAGGGAGGACCCGGGTTAAGGATACGGTCGAAGGCAGGCTCTGCTTCTCTACCGTTAGAGCAGGGTTTTTGGAAAATTCCACGACTTACAAATAAACTTTTGTGAACTGACAAGCTGAGCAACTAGTTAATAAGTAGACTAACTAAGTTAATTAGTAGAATTATTTTAATGTATTAAAGTTTAAAAACTCTGGAAGCTTAAACAATACAATTTAATATATATTGTGTGTGTAATAACTACTAAAGAATGAACGCAAGAAGGTTCTCTAGGGTTCTAAAAAACTGTAGAATAACCCTTTGAAAAACCAACTCCATGATCTACCACTTTGCACGAGCATTCTAGTATTGTTGCAGACTTGAGTGACTTATGTGTATTCATTGTTTAGAACTAGGAGGAGGTTCGAAAAGGGTTACAAACCATTTAAAAAACTATTAAATGTTTTAATACCTTGCAACTAAAGTCATTTGAAAGCAACACAGGAGTTGAAGACAAAGAAAAGGGCTGTGACCCAAAAAAGAGAGCTTCAAGCATTCTGAGTAAAATGATTTGATTGTATTAATTGTTTTTAACAATAGATTTAAATGAGTTTATAATCATTTAGAAAACTGACTGGGTGTTTTATCACCTTGCATGAAATCATTTGCAATAATAGTTTAATTACCAAAGTAAGGTTTTGACTTGTTGCAAAGCACAGTGATTTATGTGTATACACCTAGGAAGGTCTATAAATTATTAAATAATGCAAATCAACGTTTTTTTTCCCTAAAATAAATAAACAATTAAAGCGGGACTAAGTATAAGATACTTTAAAGTCTTTAAGTATAAATCTTAGCTATTAAAATAGAGTTATGGCAAACAGGACAACAGCAAATTCCACCGGTACGAACTTGCAAAAGCAATAAGAGCAAGTTCCTCAGAGACAGAGGGCAGCCTTAGGAATCCCTATTATGATTCCCCAATAGAGGAGATGACATTTTACAGGACTCTGATGATGAAATAGTTTGCGAAAGAAGCAAACCACCCTCATATCAAGACGCGATATAGAGGGAGTAGCCGAAGCAAAATACGAACACACACACCATGGCTCTCTTAGTGAGCTACGCCCCTTAACCCATGCCAAAGTCGTGATCGTGAACAACTGACATCGATTCCTGGGAGATTAACGCTCAGCAACACAGACGCTTTGATCGAAGGGATCTTGGATCCATGTACCGAATGTGCCAAAGGGAGTCACCGTAAGAGGGTTAGAATAGATGATCTCCGTTCTTCGCATATATTCTCTCTTCGTAAAGAAATGAATGAAACAACGAGGCATTTCCCTCAGAGTAGAGAAGCCCTCCGTTCCTCTCTCTGCCGCTCTGAGGAGGGAATGGGCTGACTCCACACAACCACACCAGCCCCCAAGCATAGCAGAGAAACCATCCCCCTTTCCTCACTAGGAAAAGG
>OOFG01100969.1:0-10914 GCA_900323295.1 Molva molva | reverse complement strand
TTTTAATTGGTCAAACTTATGTGTATATGTTTCCGTAAAGCGGATTCACCCCAGGCATTCGAAAAACGACTTGCAGGAAAAAGGAGGTGATCGCCCACCAGCGCTAGATCACAAGAACGCCAGCCCCATTCCGCCATGAACACCATGTGAGGTGGCGTGCCCACCATGTGAGGTGGCGTGCCCACCCAGGCACGCCACCCCTCAGGCCCCGGCGAGGCCTGAGGTCCGCAGGACCGCCTTCCAAACCCAGCTCCGCCAGATAGAAGCGTTTGTTGGAAGCGAAGGAGACATAATAGCACCATTGTGATATATAACTGTGTTCTGTCTGTATATATTATAAAGCCTACAATGTATTAAGTAGACCACTGGTTCCCAACCGGAGGGACGCGTCCCCCTAGTGGTACGTGAGCAGATTGCAGGGGGATCGCGGAAAGATTGATGAGAACGCCAAATCATTTGCATTGCATAGATGGTAGACCACGTGCGTGCCGCAACAAGTTCTCACCCTCACAGCAGGTGTCAACTGTTACACTACTTCACACACACACACACACACACACACACACACACACACACACACACACACACACACACACACACACACACACACGTTACATTCCCGTTCATGTCAAAACGCGCAAACCAACTACAGTTAGCTGCTAGCAGACATGGATGAATGTCTCAAACGCCCCGTTTATGTCTCTCCGGATTTAAGTTAAGGGGAGTCCAGTGAAAAAGGATAAAAAAAACAAATTTACGAAATGTCTCTCAAACGAATATGTATCTCAAATTGATTATTTAACGCAATTTATACATTATCACGGATATAATTGGGTGTGTCTGAAACAAACCAAATATATTCAATGTCCCTTAAACGAATCAATCAAATTTAACGATAGGATATAATACCTTGTTGTGTCAGACAAAGTGTGGAGTTCTCAACTGCTTCATTGTTATTATTCGTTGGTTCATATAATGGCGCAGGACATGTGGCACACGGGGAAACGTGTGTGTAACATTGTCCAATGTGCAGACATGACTCATCTGAAATCAATGAGCCCTCAATGCGCCATTCAGATTAGGAAGCAAAAGGGGGAATATGGAATGTGAAACTGAATTCTTCATCGCGGTCTGCCACCGTCTGTCTGAAACAAACCAAATATAAACTGCTCAACTGCTTGATTCATTATTATTCAGTCGTTCGTATAATTAAAATACCAGTGTGGACTTGTCCATCAAACGAATATGTCTCACAAAGTTTAAATTATAGCCTTTAAACCTTACTAAATGTGTGTGTTCTTGTGTCAAACGCACATCATCATACGTAGAGTTCTCAACTGCATGATTCGTTAATATTGTCCATATAATCGGATTATTAAAAAGGTTAAAGGTAAGATAATTAACATTTATCCATTAAAATATCTTGCTTGCATAGCGTGTCAAAGGCGTCCTTTACCCCTTAACTACGGGAGAAACACGTGTAAACAGTAATGTAGTCCTAACACACAACAAACCGCCTGAATACCCTCTCCTCTTGGTGCAACCTCTGAATCAAAACATGAATGTACACTAGCTCTAGTTCATCTCTTGTTGCCCCATCAGGTATGCTAGCAGCCTAGAGCCCACATATGGAGTTAACCAAATATTACGAACAAGGGCTAATGATTAAAAGTAAAAAAGGGGCGTAGTTAATTGGACATTCCGCCCGCCCCTGCAAATACATATATAATGGTTTACTTCTGGTAGAACCAGTAATGGAGTTAGTCGGGAGAGTACGCTGTTGCCACCTGGTCGCTAGACCGTTTACTGTGTGCATTGTTAAGACATCTGGTTACCTGTTTTCACAACATTTTAGACTTTCTCTGACAGTCCAGACATACAGTGGTCGACTCTAAGTTAGATTAACCACTAACTACAGACATTTTATGTTGCCTACAATGTCTCTAGTAGGATCTACATTTTTGTTTAATGACACGCAGCATCGCATATTATGCATGCTGCGTGCATAATATCGCAACATTATAGGGCATTTGCAATGCACAAAGCTGTCTAAACTGAAATCGGAGTATTGGGTGTTACACTGCCACCCTCTTTAATCTATTGTGTATGAAAAAAATGAGTAAAAGAAATTCGCAATGACCCTGGCTCGATCACATACCCACACAAAAATTATTTCAAGCAGCGGATACGAAACTGCACTGTCACAGGGACTACAACGTAAGTAGTCTTACGTATTCGCCAACACTCATTCTTCTGGTAACATGATTGTGGGAGTGTGTGTGGATGATGGCTGGTTTAGCAGCCTCACCTGGCCGAGTCTGATTGGACTCTGGGGCTGGGTGAGGCTGCACACCTGTTGCACATTGAGTAATCAGTGTGCACAGGTTAAACCAGCCATCTCCACACGTGCTCAGGGAGATCTCCTGCATGGCAGTGGAGCACCCTTGTCATGTTCATTTACGGCAACTTCTACAATAAACCGGATTTCAACATCACCACCCTGCGTCCTGTGTTTGAAGGAGCCCAGAAAAGTAACTTAGGTGCAGTGTGGCAGCCACGTAGGTGGCGTGTAGCATTGACCTTCTTACAATGATGTTTTGGTAGGTCTTAAAACAGCTGGTTACCTTTCAGCCCGTTTGACGCTGCTGCCAATATGTCACTACAAACAGTAGTTTGATACTTGAATGCACAATTATATGAGCCCATATGAATAGGCGAGCGAACATATTAGTTTATACTTAAGGGTTAGTGTTATCATCATTACTCACAACCACATACCCAAATATAAAGCATGGTTTTCAAAATGAGGAATGCACACTGCAGTTCTGGGTGGAGAAAATGTATTTTGAACTTGGCCCAAAATTAAATAACCTATTTAATCTTTAACCTAACCTATAAAGTCCACATCACCAAATGGAAAAGGAAAAACTCCCCCAAAACAATGAAGGTAAAATAATTGCATAAATAGAGAATCAAATAACACATTTTATAGGGACCGCATGACAGAAGCCAGGTCAGATCAGACCTAGAGAATGATGTTCTCGTCCAGACACTTCTTGGCTTGGCTCCCCACAGATCTTCTCTGCAGCCACAGTGCAAGAGCATTGCACTGTGCACAGACAATACTGACACAGACCAAAATAATTGGGGTCACGGTCAACACTAAACCACTGATGCAAGGTAAATGGACATGTGCTCTAGAGGTGGTTCATTAAGCATCTGCCGGACCAAGAACAAATCTTCAGTCTATACAGGTATGAGTGGAACGGTAAAGAAGCCAGGTGTATTGGGTCTGATTTAACTCATAAAACCGTATATGGTGTTGTCTTGACCACTATGTGTAGAAGCAGAAACTAGTCAAAACTGGTGTTGGCACTACGAATGGGTGGTCCAATGACCTAATAATGTTTAGCTTTAATATCATATGGTCTAATGAGGAAATAGAGGAAATCAGTTTAGCAGAATGTCCTCAGAATGTTCTCCTTTCAGAGAACACACGCTGGGCAACGCCAGTCCAAGTCCTGAGGTGGCTCCCCAACACAGATCCAGTGAAACCATAAATTACATATTGTACACTGGATCTGAAAAACATAGACATGTCAAGGGTTTTGTTAAGGTTCATGTCATAACAAAAGGGGAATTTGTTAAGCGTTACCCAGTCATCATGGTCAGGTTTCTTTGTCCTCAGACTTTGCCATTGGTTCCCACAAGCCCGGCATACCTCAGCCAGGTTTTCTGACAAAACATTACAGTGTGTCATTTAATTATTTCAACAATCTACTGCATATGGTGATTATTTGCAGCCAACACATACCTGATTCAGCGACCAGTCTACAAGCTATCTCCAGTCTCAGTTGATGAATTTCATCCTGGTCGGTGCTGAAATTCAGTTCCTGATCCTGTATAATAAGCTCTGCAACCTACATAAGAGAGTGCCATCAGTGATGGTTCACAGCTGAGTCTACAGGGAGTCAGTACATGGATAGTTCGACTCATACCTTGCAGACTATTGCACCACAGGAAGTAGCATCTCTTTGATGGGGATGGCTTTGTGTAACACAAGTCCACCTTGAGATGTTAACACCTCTGCCTCATGAAAGCTCTGTGGAATAGAAAATAGGTCTTAGTAACCAATAACCTTTTCCAATATAATTGTTTTTGCTATTGAACTTGCCTTGTGACATCTCTTCATTTGATAAGCTGGTCAGCTGTTGCACCAAAAGGGTCAATGTTCAGCGACTTATTGTCCTTTGGATATATAACCTTTACAATATATGCAAGTTATAAAGGTCATTCCAAGACAAACTATAATAAATGAGTCAGGTTTTCTCACCACAAGTGTCCAATGATGTCTGTCACACTGGTCCAATGAGGATGCCAATGTATAATTGTTCCATCTTAAAAAAGTTAAAAGAAAATTGGATTATGAAATACAGCTTGACTGCAAGTCACCTTTTTTAATCCCCTAACTGATCCTTTCCATATTGCTGTCATTTGGAAGGTGTCGACCAAAAAGATCTTGCGGCCACTTGTCTTGCGCACCTTCTCAATGACCATATGAAGGAATGCATTCAATATCTAACATGCAAACGTTCTCATATTAGCTACTGTAGCATAAATGTCCAAGCCTCTTTGGAAATACACGGATGTACTTACCTCACTCTCTTCCTCCCGGCCATGTGCCAGATTTTCCAAATCTGTGGCAAAGAGCTTTGCTCCACCTTGCTCCACAATACACCTTGCCCTTTGCCACTCCAGATGTCTGATAGTACTGAAATGTAGAAGATAAAGAAATATAAGATGAAGACTTTCCCCCATAAGCCTGTATGTATGTTACACAATGTGTAAGCCACCAATTGTATTTATAGATATCCCATGTCCAGGGGATGCGCATGTGAAAATGTGTGCGCAGCACCCCAATTCTGGTTGTAAAAGAAAATTGTGCCAACATCAATACTTACAATTGTCTGAGCTTCTGAGGGGCAGTGAGGATTCCAAGGCTGTTGTGGAGCAAGAAGGTCCAGCAGTGGAACTTAAGGGGGTAGTGGATGTGCTAGGGGGAGGCTGGAGGAGTGGAGGTGCTAGGGGAGGCTGGAGGAGTGGAGGTGCTAGGGGGAGGCTGGAGGAGTGGAGGTGCTAGGGGGAGGCTGGAGGAGTGGAGGTGCTAGGGGAGGCTGGAGGAGTGGAGGTGCTAGGGGAGGCTGGAGGAGTGGAGGAGTGGAGGTGCTAGGGGAGGCTGGAGGAGTGGAGGAGTGGAGGTGCTAGGGGAGGCTGGAGGAGTGGAGGTGCTAGGGGAGGCTGGAGGAGTGGAGGTGTGATGGAGGGCTGGATGGAGTGCTCGATGGTGCTGGAGAAAAGGCACTAGCAGTTGATACGGTCATGTCATCTTGCAGACTCTTCCATTTCCTTGAGATTTTTGGCTGTGGTTCCAAATATCTTTTTAGATGGTCAATGTTAATCCTTTCCATTACATTGCCTTCTACTGCCTCCAGATCCACACTTCTCCTGTTGATTTTTATGGCTCCAAGAACTCACACGCTAACTTGCTTTGAGCCGATGGGGGCCTTTTGCTCCATTCTGATCAGGTTTTTTCTTAGAGTTTTTTAGTGTGTATTCTTAGTTTGATGTTTCTTTCTAATTAGCAACAATGTCTTGGAGGATAGTTGAAGGTTTGCTATAAAGGATGCCTCCGAGGGTACTTTAACTTACTTATGTGGATTAATTGATGGGCCTTTCGACCTCCCAACTTGTTGTGTCTCTACAGGAGGGTTTTGGAAGAGATGGCAGTAAATGGATATGGGCCGGGCGGGGCTTCTGCTGCCCCGCCGGACAGATCATGTGATTGGACCTGGGCGACGGATCCTGTGAAGTGCCACAAGTGTGAGGAGTCCCAGGGCGGGACACCACCTGGCCTACGGGCACCTGACTATGTGGCACAGGCCTTCTGCTGGATACAACTGGGCTGTGATGCGTGACCTCAGCGGTTTCAGCATGGTAGTGCTTCTGTCCTCTGCTGGGGGGACGCCTTGGTCTTACAATCAGGGCCTGAATCCGTTTCTTCTGGTGGGTGTTCCCTCAGATCATGTCAGAGAATGCTAACCCTAGGCTAAATGGGTGATTGATAGGTCTCCTTCGCGTACAAAACACATTCTTAGACCAGGCATAGTGAAGTTGTGAATAACTGTGGTAACTTGATTATAGCAATGCGAGTGCTACTCCGGAGGGGTCAGGAGGAATTGAAGCACAGCAGAGTTCGTGCAACTGTCTTTATTTAGCGGTGGAGGGGACAACGAGTGCCCAACCTCCACAGGTGGAGCTGTGTTACGCACACAAGCGTTACTTACTCTAAAGTACTCCGCCATCGAGTCTCGGCCCGCGAAGCAGGACCCGACCTCACTGTGAGAGAGAGAGCACAACACCACATCAGTATTTATATCCTCTTTCCTCATTATGCTCACCTCCTACAGCTGCGTCTGTTCCCCTGGTTGAGCCGCCCCACACCCCGTCTGCAGCCGACGCCAAGACACGCCCCCCTCACACCACATTGGTGTTATAGGCAATGCTTTGCCTCTTGGTTTCTGGAGCAGATTTCAACAGACAGGCCTCTGGTGTTCCCATCACACCTATGTGTGATCTGACGCCATCCGTCAAGAATATATTCTCCTTTCCATTTTTCCTATATAATCTCCTGGCCATTAGTCCCTTATTATAAGATCGGGTCAAATCGACAGGTGTTGAATCCACCTCCCCAGTAACTATCCTTGCCCCCCAATAGGAATAACCTTTTTCTTGACCTTGTCTCCATTCAAACTAGAAACCAGTATTCTACTCTGTCTACCTCTTTATGTATTGAGGCTCTTTCCCCCTCTAAAACCCCTGGTTGTACGTCAGGACCCCAGTCCTGGGTATTGATTGGTTCGTTAGTGACATGTCACCAATAGGTGGCTAGCCATTCCTGTATAAAAAGGTGTGTCTATCTTCTTAAGCACGTTAGAGCATACTTTATAACGTCTTCTGTCCCCATGATGTACCAATCTGTCCCAACTAAATCTTCACCTAAACCCGTCATAATAGCCCGTTGGTACAACCCAGACTTAACTGAGTTGTAATGCTTTATAACACTGCAGTTTAATCTAGTAATCATCTCTGTAGACTCTTGGGTGCGTTGTTTGGTCGGAGTCTGCGGAAATCTTGATATTCCCTACATAGACTGGTTCTATCCCCCCTAAGTTAGGGTTAGTCCACATACCACACATCGCAGGTGGATTCTAGTCGTTCATTTGAATCTTCCCTGGGATTGGGAGACTCATGCCTGTAGTGTGTTTTAGCCAGGGGAATTCTCCCAGAATCTTTAAGTTAGATGGGTGATATGAAGCCAATTCAGAAGTTCTATACATTTTTAAGGGTATTTTAATGGTGTCCTTATTCGTGACCTCCACCCAACAACCCGCTAGCTTTAGTAATGACAACGGGACCTGTTTTTTAGGTCCACCTCTTCTCACTATCAGGAGGTAACTCATCACCACTTCTTGAATTACAGGAGGGTGTGAATTTTCCCAACGACGTTTCCCAACGACGGCGTGATAACAACTGGTTAGAGCAGGGAGAAACTACAGATTCCAGTACATCGGTTATTTTAGCAGACTGAACATAAGGTATGGTGGGGTGCATGTGATATTCTTTTCATTGGGGTAATATATAACCCCATAGCCAATTCATGGTCGCTAACGAAGAGATCATATGATCTCCATGGATATGCATTAAGTCCGTCAGCTAGTGAAGACAAGGTATAAATCCTATTTATACTTTATATCCAAGGTATAAAGTCCTTTCAGGCCAACCACCTATGATGGCTGTGGCTTCGCTAATGTGTGTTTCAGAAGATTCATGTTCAACTGAGAGAATATACAGTTCCGTTAATTGTGGGTTCTTTGCACCAATCTTAATCAATGCAAGTATTATTAAGGTGATTACAGCCAGAGCGGCAAAAATATTTTTCAATGTGTGTACGTTGGGTTTAACACATGGTTTATACTCACGACCGTTTCCTGGTTGTTGTTTTCTCTACGGCCGGAGTTTGAGATTTCATGTCCTCATAAATCTCCTCCTGGACCAAATCCATTCTCGGCCTACTTACGGATCCACGTCCTGCTGCCTTCAATTTCGTCCACAGCCTCCCAGTGGTCGGCCTTGGATTTCTATAGTCTTGAGAGGAGACACTAGAGACAATGGTTGACAGGGAGAAAACCCCTTCCCCCTGAAGGGTTAGGGCAATCAACACTACCTCCACTCTACACACTGGTTCAACGGGAGGGAGATCATCAAAGACCCCTACTGAGGCCAGTCCTCGCCCTGCTCTACATCTAGGTGCCTCAACTTTCTCCAGTACTACCCTCTTTCTGTTCTCTGCCAGTCTAGGTAGTCTGTATCTATGCACTTCTGTCGGGGAATATTTAAACTCATTATCATGAGCTCTCCGATCCATTTCGGTCACGGAATCTATTGGTAATTCTTTCAAATGATAATTATCATTTTCCATGAGGGCCATAAAAATCCTAGCCCATGTTACAATAGCACTGATGTGGTCGACTAGAGGCTCAAATAAGTAACAGCCCTCCGAGCCTTTAGTAGCCATTACTCTCAGAAGCCCACTAGTCCTGTGATAACCCTGAGTTTCTCGCTCTGTGGTCCTGGTTCTCCCAAATTCTTAAGGGTTTGCAGGACCCAGTCTTGGGCCTCAAAGGAAGTTTGAGACTCTAGCAAAGTTTGAGGAGAAATAATATTTCCATTTATCTCCTTGTTCCATTATAATTCTCTGTTTTGGTGGGACTCTAGCCCCCATCTTTTGGATTATCCCCTTGCACTCTTAACATGTCCAGCCATACATGAGGCCTTCACGACCCTATCTGTGGTTATAGTGAGCGTTTTGCATTCTTCACGTACTCTCCTGCAAAGTCCATCAAAAACACATCCACATTCGTCAGTAGGAAGGGTGATAGCATGTGATATGACCAACCATGTACGAGTCATTACATGAAGACGACGTATAGCACAGAATAATGCTTCCTCACCTAAGGTAGGTTCTGCTTGGTTAGGGGCCCCTAACCATAACAGAGGTTCACCTTAGCATGTCGGGACTTCCCTGGGCATGTGTTGCCCAGGGCCTTCCCAACACACCCTGGCGACCTCGGCGTTACACTTAACACAGTGCCCGGGTCTAAAGGGCTCGTTGCTTAGCCTTTCTACTGATAGGCTAGAAATAGGCCAGTAACCCTCCTGTGCTAACCCCAGGGGCCCAAACGAAGTTCGGAGCCTCAGCTGAGATTTACCCCTCACTATTTCAACATACCCTCGAACAGCCAGTATTCCTATCCAGGGGGGTGTTTCTCCCTCAGAAGGCCTACTCATAGTTATTTCTTTGTCCTCCTAGTGTACGGCTAGTTGGGATCAAATCTATTTTATTTGCGTTTCAGAACCTGACCCCTCTCTCACTGGGAGGTATCACCTACTACACCACACGATTACTTCAGAAGTTGTCCTAAATTGTAGATGCCCACTGTTCCTAACTCTACAGTACTAGCATCACAGACCCGACTGACAACTCCTGGTCTTATCACTTTTGAGAGTATTGGTCTGGTCCCTTCCATTCCAATCTGTTCTTTATTCACACTGAGCGAGCTTGTCAACTATACAGTTACCCTCCGCCAATTCAGTAGTTTGTTTAGTGTGTGCTATTTGGTTTATCCAATTTATTTGTGTTTTTTCTAATATTACCCCCCACAGATCGCTGTGTGCCACTTCTTTCCGTTTCTTTTTTGTTTGGACAATTCTGCTAGGTTTTCAAAGTCTGTCTTAATTAACATATTCTGTCCCATAGCGATATTTAAATTATTGGATGATGTACTCTCAAAAATGGAAGCACCTGTTTGGGTGTTGTTAATTTTATTTCCATATTATCAGGCTGCCTGTTAGGAGGGAGAGCCCTGCCTATAGCTTGCTTTCTTGCTACGGGCGCCAAGCCCTCCGTGCACTCTAAAAAGAAATGCTTTGGCTCAACAACAAAAATCAACGCAACAGTTTGCGTCTATCTTTTTTGAGTTATGACAACTTCTAATGAAATTATGTTCAACCAACAAACTACAATGAGTTAGGGGAATTAGCTTTTCCTCTACAATCAGTGGTATTTTTAATTACCACTTACTAATAATAATTGGTATTATAGACACAGGTTTATAAGTTGATACTCATAAAAATTAAGTTGCTCCAACAAGTTTTTCTACATTATTAAAAGTATTTTATAGGTGTTGTGTATTTAATTACCATAATTATGAACACAAGTTTTTAAGTTGACAACCATTAAAAAAAATAAGTTGCTCCAAATAGATTTTCTTAATAAATTTTTAGCTTTTTAATGTTATTGTTCATGTTGTAGCTTTTAAGAAATTTTATTAATTCAACAAAATTGTTAGGCAATTCACTTTTATTTTGAACTGCAGTTGTGTATTTGAAAGAAAAACACACATTTAAATTGCCCCACATTATTAATAAACCAATTGGCCACATTGCCTTGTGACATTAAGTAGTAAGCATACTCAACTATGCCATCACATCCTTTACGTATTTAAAACAGTGCCAAATGTGTACAATGTTGTTAACTCCAGGTTTAAAATCACTTTGTGAAACATTTGCAATCATTTTTTAAAACTACGGTAACAAAGTTGTGCTCATTAAATATGAACTTTCAATGACCACCAATCTTCAAGGTCCTGCAACTTTTTTTAACACAATATAATAGAGACCTTTTAGATCAATTTTACCAAAGGAACTGAGTAATTATTAAATAACATGTTATGTTAAAAAATACGATCCAAGTTGAAATAAACCGTTAAGATACATTTCACAAAAACTCATGAA
>OOFG01100962.1:0-12435 GCA_900323295.1 Molva molva | reverse complement strand
GACAATTCCTTTGACTTCATGCTTGTTTTGTGGTCTGACATGCACTGTTAACTGTGGGACCTTATATAGACAGGTGTGTGCCTTTCCAAATCATGTCCAATCAACTGAATTTACCACAGGTGGACTCCAATTAAGCTGTAGAAACATCTCAAGGATGATCAGTGGAAACAGAATGCACCTGAGCTCAATTTTGAGCTTGATCGCAAAGGCTGTGAATACTTATGTACAAGTGATTTTTTCGTTTTTTATTTTTAATAAATTTGCAAGCATTTAAAAAAAACTTTTTTCATGTTGTCATTATGGGGTATTGTGTGTAGAATTTTGAGGACAAAAATGAATTGAATCCATTTTGGAATATGGCTGTAACATAACAAAATGTGGAAAAAGTGAAGCGCTGTGAATACTTTCCGTATGCACTGTAAATGGTCACAATGTGACCATTTTGGTCGCAGTCTTGAGCCCTGCCTTACATTTATGCAGGGTGATAGCCTTGTGATCGAAAGAAAATAATAGAAGGCTACACTTGTTTTATAAGCACCTGTTTACTCGCATACTAACCCAGTAGTATTTACAATAGCAGAAATGTCTGGCAAAGCCTCTATAGGCCTAGAACACGTGCCTTTAGTTGATCACATAAATGTTATTGTAACTTAAAATCAACTGTAAAAAAGATGGGAGTTTGGAGCACTTAAGTTTCGTCAGATGTCATGTAATCATGCATCTGCAGCAAGACAATTCTTCAACACTTCGTACCGCGTGTGTTTGCTCTCCTTTTTCTCTGAGCTGCATAGACTTCATGAAAAGCATGTTTGCTTTTAATAAGTCAGGGACATCAGTTATAATATATTCTGTGTTTGTTAGTTTAGCCTAGTTTTGTTTTGTTTTAAAATGTTGTTCAACCATGTGCAATTGTTATATTTGTGTTTTGAGATCTGGTATCTGGTATATTCTGAGATGCTTTTTTCCAAATTGGATAATCTGCGAACAATCAAAACTTTCAATCACTATCCGAATAACGATACAAATTTGACATTAGTATGACAAACTTTGGAGAGTTAATTTTTTTTAAACTATTAGGCTTCTAAAATGAACAATATGAGATACAGACAAACATAACATAATAACAAATTCTAAAACACACGAGATGATGACTTTTCTCACTACAGGGGGTCCGAGCATCTAGGATGGATTCTTGCAACAAGTCCTCTGTGTCGACCCAGACCAGCCTCATTAATGTTACTTCAGAGGGGACTTAAAAAAGGTCTTCAAATACCTGCTCATCAGCTATACTATCAGCTTTACTTAACCATCTCCAACACTTTAACTTTACCATCTCCAACACTTTAACTTTACCATCTCCAACGCTTTAACTTTACCATCTCCAACACTTTAACTTTACCATCTCCAACGCTTTAACTTTACCATCTCCAACGCTTTAACTTTACCATCTCCAACGCTTTAACTTTACCATCTCCAATGCATTAACTCTAACTTTAGCATCTCAAACTCTCTCTAAATCTGTAAAACCAAATGTTATGACAAGAAACCAAAACTGATGCTATTAACATAACAGCAAATTTAAATTAGAAAACACAATGCAACAAAAAACAAAACTGCAATTGAACCTGTGGAAAAAAAGTGATTAAGTGCAGTCAGAAAAATGGATAACTATTTTCACCAAGCATGTAGCACCAAGCCATGATAAACTAGCAGCATCACTTGGCATCGCTTGGCGACTCACCAAACAAATGTAGAAACTCCAGCAAATGTGTATTGGAAGTCAATCCAAAGAGCAGGTTGAAACCAAAGAGCAGGTGAAATACCAATGTAATCCTCTGTGTCGCAGAATCAACGTGCGTATCTCTCAGTTTGCCTCAGTATCAACGTGCGTAACTCTCAGGGGTGTCTCAAAGACTGTCTCACGTTCTTTGGAGAACGAATTCGATTGATGTGATTGGCACGTTTTGAATGATGCACCCGGCTGATTGGCGAAGTACGACGTAGGGAGAGGGAGCACCTATGTATTATTGAGATGATTATATATTTATGATAGAGATATCAAGTATTTAATCAAAAAATCATTGTATTAATTAATTAAAAGTTAGGCAATCAAAAACTATTTTGCTCGCAGACACATAGAATTTTGTGTGTGTGTGTTTGTGTGTGCTCAATGTGCACACAACGTGAACGACGGGAAGAACCTAGACTGATCAAAAAAACTTGGATTGTTTTGATATGGACATATATATATGTTATATATATATGATACACATACATATAGAGAGAGAGAGAGAGAGAGAGAGAGAGAGAGAGAGAGAGAGAGAGAGACTTCTGGAGTTTAATCAGCCACTCACAATCAGTTGTGTAACTGTAGCTGGAGCCTGAATATGAGTGAATTGTTGAGCTGAACTGGTGATAACACACAGTGAGAGCCGATTTACCACTCGAACAAAACACCATAGCTCAAAACCTGTAGGTCGTACCGCTAAAACCGCTAATCGCACCGGAAAGGTTTGCTAAAGACTGTAGACTTGGAATTTGTGTGGATATGTGGTTAAAAAAATTACTGAGATATCACAGTTTAAAAAGTTCCACATTTGTGTTTTAACCCAAAAGGTTCAGAGCCAAAATAGCATGGGAAGTAATGAGACAGTTGAAGGGCCCGCTTGGTGCTTTAAGGGAGACATTTTGAAAAGTATAAGTCCCACTGCTTAAATAGTTACAGATGTGAAAGTGGACAGATTTGTCTACGTTTTGATGTGTAAATTGTGTATGGGCAGTGAAAGTTGTGGAAGTTACAGGGGTTGAAGTGACAATCTTTTGAATAAGAAGCAGAAAGGCAGCAGTTGATCAGTTGGTGACATCACACACTCTAAGCAGTGCAATACACACCCATTATAAACTCAGAAAGGGAGTGAAAGCAGCATAAAATGTAAATTGTCATTATTCTAAAACCATAAAAGATTTAAAAGAATTTGAATAAAGTGTAATAGTTCAAAAGTCTTGTTAGCCGTTTTAAGTTTAAATTAAGTCTGTAGATGAAAGTATGCAGAAAGTGTAGCATTTCAAAGTGGAGTACGTTGAAGATTTGAGGAGTCTGCCCATTGACTTACACTGTATAACATTTTTAACATGCAGAAGAAAAATTACAATATCTTGAGTGTGAATGCTGCATCAGCATTCTAATAAGAAGTATGCAAGAGAACAGTACTTGCCCTGCTTGCAGCAGTGCAAGTAATAACAAGAAGTTTGCAAGAGAACAATACTTGCCCTGCTTATCAGTGCAAGTAATAAGACACAGAATAACAATAGTGTATCTTGTTTTGCAACCACACTAATAACGCTAATGAGAGAGCGCGCCAAGTTTCAAGTCCCTGGGCCACTTTAAAGTGGACTTGTGATTCATTGAATAATGGGGCTGATCGTTTTTGTTGGATTGCGAGTTATAGCACCACTGTCGCCAAAGAGGTACTATACTTTATGGAGACCTGCTTACACGCAGTTCCTATATGTGTACCAACCTTGACAACTGAGTTGTTCACCATTGGAATGGCTGAAGTCATCGATTTTTCCCCATTGACTTCCATTATAAAAAATAGCTCAATGAGCACCTGCACCTGGTAATTTTAAATTTACACTGTGATGTCATTGTTTTTAGCTATCGACTCAGCTTTCCAGATCACCTAAGGGGGATGTCCTTGATGGGCTCACCAAGTTATAGATCTCTGGGGTTCTCTGAAGCGGACTTGTGATTGATTGAATAATGGCGGAATTGTATTTGCGCATAAATCGGCCATAACTGGTAAGGTCGGGCATGATTAGGGAGCATGTGTACCAGTGCTTTATTTGGGTTTACGGGTCAGTTTTCACGATTTTTTCAAGGTTTTTCAAAACTTTCAAGGTACAGAAAAAACTTTCCAGACTAGCAGTGTTTCTAGCTAACATTGCTGAGCTGAAGTTGCTTTCCTTAAGGGCCAGTGAACCAACAGTTTCAGATGGAATTCGAACACTATGTGATTAAAAAAAATGCCTTTTGGGCTGAGAGTTTTAGGAGAGAGGGGGACGTGTTATCCCCGTGGTTACGACCCACGCCGACTTTATACTTTTTTATGAGCGTTATAATAAGCAATGTTGTATATGAAATGCGGCACACACCGTAGCATTATACTATAGGCGTCCGGGAAGCCTAACCCTCACTCGGACACGGACATTAAATACATTGCTGCTCAGACGGCGCTACACCATCCACACACACCGTAGCTTTATACTATATGTCTGGGAAGCCTAACCCTCGGACGCGGGTATTACATAGTGTTTTGGGGAGAATGGCAAAAACATAGGATTTTACCCCTTTTTTCTCTAAATTGGGGACTTCAGTAACAGTGATAAAAATTGCAAAGATTACTATGTTGACGATCATATAAGACAAATGACCACGTTTAAAACAAAAAAAAGTGGTTTTGGGTTCACTGGCTCTTTAAGTCTTTACAGTTTAAAACTTCTGGAGCCTGTGATGTCAGTTAATTTGTTCTCTGCCATATTAGACAACACGATATTAAAGCGAACATTCGGACCACATATTTGTAGTGCTAACACCAGTTCTGACTAGTTTCTGCTTCTACACAGAGTGGTCAACACAACACCATATAAAGTTGTATGGGTCTGAGGTAAGTCAGATCCTATAGGCGTGGCTTCTTTACCATTCTGCCTGTGCCAATACAAACTGAAGATTTACCTGGGTAAATCAGACCCTGTAGGCGTGGCTTATTTACAATTCCGCCCATAACAATATAGACTGAATTTTACCTGGATTCAACAGATGCTTCATGAACCACCTCCAGAATGCATATCCGTTTCCCATGCATCTCTGAATAAACCACGTGTTGAACATTTACCACTCTCCGATTCATACCTAGCCCCAAAACCACGATACCACAGAGGATGAAAAATTACGTTTCATCACCTGTATAGAGGATTTAGCTGTTCTAGGAGAACCATAATGTGTGCCGAATAGTACGAATATAGAATGTTGGAAGGATTCATGAAACACATTTTTTTGAAACAGTATGATTAATTTGCTTTAAACATCAAAGTGCATTTCAAATTCAATTATGCTCCTATTTTTACTTTCTAGAAAGAAAACACTAGAATTTCAGCAGAATATATACAGTTGAGGGTCATTCTCCTATGGGATGCTGGCCTATTGCCTTTTTTACAGGACAGTATTAACTATTAAAAATATATTTTAGTATTTTAAAAACATTCTGTTATGCTGGTTTTTATGCTGACCATATAATATTAAATCATGTCAGGGGGGAGGAAGGGGGTATTGGTAAATAAACAAATAAACATTTCAATGTTTTTTCTTTTACTTATTATTATTATGAATATTTTTCAGAAAAATAGTAATCCTTATGTCACGCTGTATAAAGGGTTGGAAACTTAGTATATACTTAAATAAACATGAAGTTTGTTTTCCTTGTCCTTTTGTTTCGTCATTGCACAGCTTGTTTTGTGTTTCATGGGCACAGACACGAGCAGGCAATACTGTCTTCCTACAGCAGTATTTCCATGTAGTGGTAAAAGTCGAATTGCAGTCCAAATTCACAATATTGGAGAGGGTTGTCTCCGCCCGCCCCCTCCTCCCCAGACTCGAAGCTCAGGTGGGTTGCCAGATTGAGGACACTGAACGAGCGCAACATTATATTTTGAGACGAGTGCAATTATTATATTTTGACAATGACAAGCAATGACGAGTCCTACACTGTGAGTTGTTCAGCTATTGTATCCATTTACAAAAATGTAATACAAATATAAGTGTCAAGAAATAGTGCAATTAATTAACATAATTGAGCATGAATTGCTATTATTATGCTACAATATATTAATATATAATTATGCTGATATATTTGGACATGAATCTAGCTGGAAATTCTCAAAAAAGGGGATAGTTTACAGGTTAAAACCACTGGACCTGATAAATTAATCAAGTATTTAGCCTATAGTTATAACCACCCCTGGGGAAGAGCTGTCATCATAGCTATTATGTTAAGTTAAAATGTTTTTTGAACCCCTGAACACCCTTGTGTTTATTAAGCTCCGAGTTTGAATATAGATAGGCCTAAACGACTCAAACCGGACAACTTACCCATAGTTCTCCATGTTCGCCATTGTTGGGTTCAATTCTCGAGCCGTTTCCTTTGATTATGTGACCGACAGACCGTATTTTGACCACTTAAATGTGTTATGAATATTGTTTTGTATATCTGCAACTTGAATCTTTTTCTTGAAATGCCATGTTTGAATTTCAAAGAGGTGAATTCAAAACAAACAGATTCAGATTACTTTGTTTTCAAAGTATAATATGTACATAATTCAATGTAATTAATTCAAAGGTGTTAACATTTCCTTATACAAAATACAATGGCTTTTAAAAATTTTTTTTTTTTGATTTGCTTCCATACCGGTGTTTTAGCACGGCTCTGGTCATAGAGCTTTTTGATAGAGGACGAGGCTTTTTAGATCGGGTAGAATCTGGTAAAATATCACAGTAGTGTCGTCAACGCTGTATTTGCACATTCTGGAAGGGCGTTTTCAGCTTTGTTCTGCTTCTTCTTCTTCATGGTTTTACGGAAGTCTTGGCCAGCCATGAAGTAGAGGATGGGGTCCATTAGGCTGTTGACGCTGGTCATCAGCCAGGTCACCTCGTAGGCTATGATGGATGCGTCCAGCCATTCACAGGTCATCTGATCCAGGGACACAGAAGAAAGATCAAAACAAAACGTGCTTGAACCACTTCATATGAATGAGAAGAGAGGCATGGCTCTCAGGATAGTGAGAGTTAGTGGCAGGTGTCAATCACCAATCACCTGTCATCTCTTGAAAACACAGCATTAAACATAAAAAAAATATCAGAACTAAAAAGTTTCTCACAAATAAAACGTGCCAATCCATGGGTTAATCCATCCAGCAAATGTTTCTCTTCAAATCATTTTATTCTCTCCTGAAAATCATATAGCTATATCTGTAGCTACAACTCAAGCCATTAGAGGTTGCCAAGTGTAGATTTAAACTGACACTTTTATCTGACTTCAAACTAATCCTGTGTGTCATCTATCTAATTAAAGGACGTGTGCAGCACTGACCTGCTCTGGGAACTTCATAAATATGTACATGTCAGAGTAGTACAGGCTCCTGGAGATGTGGAAGGGCAGGAAGCAGAGCATGAACGTCACCAGCACGATGATGATCATCTTCACCGACCTCTGCTTGGTGCGATGGGCCGCCCGGAGCCCCTGCTCGCCCTCCCCCGATCCCCAGCTGGGCTCCATCAGCTTGCGCACCATCAGGCCGTAGCACACCACCACCACCATGAAGGGCAGGGCGAACATCACCACAGTGATCATGGAGCTGTAGACCAGGAAGTCATCCGAGAACTCCAGGTTCGTGTCGATGATGCAAAAAGATGATCCAAACATGTTGAATTTCCTGGTAAACAATAGATGCATTGTGGTTGGATGCAAGTAAAGCTTTCTTGGGCACCCAAAACTACTGAGAGTGGAGTAAGGTAGAATAGTGCAGTGGCTATAAGATAGGCTACTCCCAGAACAAAAGGTACTGGGTTCGATCCCCAATGTATTCCTTCCTATGGCATCCTTGAGAGAGATGCTTAACCCTTACTGAAGAGATATCTGTAAATTGGCGTTTGCCTGTCTTGCCAAGATTCAGACAAGTAGTTTAATTCCAAATTCACAACTGCGTGTCCAGAAGGGGAGTTTGCTGGTTAGCATTTGCTTTCCGTTAGCCACTTCTATTGACTTGCAGAGTTACAGTAGCCTAGCTCCTGTTTATGTGAGGAAAACAGATTATAGATTTTGATGGTATGATTATAGTCTGAGGAAAAACCACGGTTTGACGGTTTTAGGATTATTATGCATTCATTTATTTCACAACACTACGGATGTATAAACTCACATGAGCATTCTTTAATTAGAGGTTCTATTGTATTTTTTTCCCTATCTATTCATTTTATTTCTATTATTGTTTTGTATTGTTTGTTTCCAGTTTTATTAAAAATGAAAGAATGGAATTGAGCACATTTCTTCTGCAGGTATTAATCACTGCACTTCATTAGATCCCATGGTATAGTGCTGGAAGTTTACAAGTTCCTAATGTCTATAGCAGTCGGCGCTACAAGCAAACGTTTACTTGCACTGTGGGATGTGAATATAGCTTGCTTTTGATAATATGAAGGTGTGTAATTACATTGCAAAAGTTTCTTTTTGGATACCAACTTTCTACGAGAGTGTGATAGCCTATTTTAGTTATTGAACAGGGAACCAACCTCAAAAACGAACGTCTCCAAAACACACCAATTTATCATAATCCCCCTCATTCGCGAACAGCCATTCACTACACTATTTTACACAAGAATTAAAAAGTAAAACTCCAGTATAATTGAATCCTCTAAATATTTTGGTGAAAGGAAGCAGTATAAGCTCATCTTCACTAGGCTATATAGTTTGAGTAATCCATCTGTCTTTTTCACTGGCGCGAATAATATAGGAATATGCCGCATATTGGCATTGGGGCTGATGTATATAGTTTTTTACGCGACAATTTCGTCTGCACTTTTCTGGCATTTTCGCATGGTACATTTGCTACGCGTCTGGTGTAAAAGCACCTTTAGCCGTAATTTTTTACGGAAATTTTTGCAGATTTGATATCCGTCTTCTTCAACAACCCCCTGGTCATTCTGTGTATCCGAAATACTCCCACACTGACGACAACAGGCAGCTTTTGGGTAGATACAAAGCTTCAATGCTCGGCCCCTCCTCAAACAAACATTACGCTCTCGTGACAGCATGTGCCGCACGGCATTTTAAGCTGGTTCAACGCTGTTGTAACTTCATTTTCGTTCCGTCTGCAGTCTGAATGTTGCGCCAGGCAATTTTCTGTTTGTTTAATTTTCCTCACTGTGCAACCGTGTAATGTACCAATGTCCCTTTTTTGAGTTCCAATGTGTTCCAAATAGCAAGTCAATGGAAGCAGCTAACGGAAATAAAAAATGCTAACCAAGTGAACACTCTGGACCCACGGAATTAAACCATTCGTCTGAATCTGGTTAAGACAGGCAGTCACCAATTTACAGATATCTCTGAGTATCCTTTTAATCACCTATAACAAGGACACTGGAGGTCGCTTTGGTTAGAAGTGTCTTGTCTGCTAAACAACCTTACTGTAACATTTTAACATAATAACACTCCCTTATGCCGGGCATTGCTGAATGACTGATGACGGACAGGAAGAGAATGGAGCCTGTAGGCACAAGTGGTGTGTTTACACTGCAGTAGCATGCATCCAACCTGTTTTACCACATGATGGGACATGATTACATTCTGGTACACACTTGGTATAGATGTAAGCTACTATATCAATTCTTTGAGATGTAGTTATGCAGTCATCATAATACAACAAAAATACTGAAAAAGCCCTAATACCGTTTACTACGCGTACAGTAGGGTGCATCACAATGCAAAATTGAATTTCAAAAGATGCAAGAAATTGTTTTTGAGTTTTGTTTTTTTAAAGAACAAAATTAATTTATTTAAGAACATTGAAATAGTCATTGAATATCATTGAAAAATATTTTGTAGAAAAACGTATTATTCTCGAGCATCCTAGAGTCGTAGTCCTGGTCTGTGTTCAGCTTGCCCTTGCAGCAGCGACGATTCGGCTGTTTAGAGTGGTCATGCTCAATTGCCTGAAGCACATTCTGCCACGAAGTCTGACTTTAGTTTGACACACCCTCGGTGCAGTCATTGACAACGGTGATGGCACGTACATTCACCTCACCCGCCTGGAATGCTGCACTGGTAGCCCAATCCTCTACATCGAGTGAGAGAAATGCTGGATCGACATGCAGCTTGTGCATGCCGAACCAGCAGTCTGGGTTGGCGAGGTCGGCCAAGCTGGTGTTCGGCGAGAGGGCTGGAAATTTCGGCTTGCCGAAGCCAGTGCCAAAGTGCAGCTGTGGGGCTCACATGGGGAGATCAGCTGGCTTGTGCTCCAAGATGGCATCCGCAAGTGCACGCCGCTCACCAACTGGCACCTTGGTGCTGAAGAGTGCCAGGGGCAGCATCTCGCCTGTCAGGTACCGGAGGTGCCGCTCCAGCGCCTTGATCGCAGATGCTGCGATGCCCTCGTCACAGACTTGTACGCATACAGGTGGTGGTAAAGTGTGAGGTCATTCCATGCGGCATCCAAGGCTGTGTCGCAGGTCAGCCACCACGTTGCGTAGATGTGCGTAATGAAGTTGGCAAACTTCTGAATCTTCGGCACCTGCTGCCGTGTTGTGATGGTGCCCTGGGGAAGCAACGCGATGTGCTGCTCCATCAAGGCAACCTTGAGATATAGAACAGCTTGGCCATCCATCGTGCCTTGTGCTCCTGGCCGTTGGAAGGTCACTGGAGTCTGCGCTGCACCCAGATACACAAGACACAGCTGCACAAACTCGTGGTAGTCGCATCGCTTGTAGTCGAGCACTCCTGCAGCGCACACGGTGAGTTCAGCACGTACCTTGCATAGGAATGGTGGCTCGGCGTCGCCAGGAATGTAGCAGGACAATGGGCCGCTGTACTCATGCAGCACCAGGGTCCAGTTGTCCCGCAGACACAAGGTAACCTCTGGCAAGCGTGACGTCTCCACCTTGAGGTCAGTGAAAATGTGGCTGAGGAGCACCTCGCCGATGTGGTGCCGGTACCCGGACCAGAGCAGTGGTCGACCCAGTGAGAGCTGGATGGCAATGCAGGCTGCCGCGAGATGGCCGGTGTTTGACG
Organism: Molva molva; assembly: GCA_900323295.1. NCBI lineage: Eukaryota > Metazoa > Chordata > Actinopteri > Gadiformes > Lotidae > Molva > Molva molva. Next base: position 1,597 of record OOFG01100962.1, on the reverse strand, counting down.
GGATGGTGTCAAATGCCATGTTGACAACCTGGTTGGCGCAGCAGCTTGCACGTCAGCCGGGCGATGATCGTTCCGCACGCCTCATCAGTCCCCTTCATATATGCCGGTACACCGAGCAGTTTGAGCCGCTCCACATCTCCGACCACCACTGTCAGACACTCCTCCGACTGGTGCATATTGCTGAGCTTCGGCGTCAACTTGCTGTCCCAGTGCAGGGTGCACATGGGAGGTGGTGTCCACTGCTTGTGGTGTTCCGCAATGATGGCCTCAAGCACTTGACGGCGCGATCAGTCTGCTGTCGCGTCGGATGTGGAGATCTTTGTCCAATTGCCACCTGACGCTGCAATCAGGCCACGCGTGAAGGCAGCCTGCTTCATTGGCATGATCTTCAACCGCGTGGCCAGTGAAACGAGACTCGGCCAGCTGAGGATGTCGGGTGGAATGAAGGCTGTGGTGCCAGTCTTCTTACACTTGCAGGATGGTTTGTTCTCAGCCAGTGGAGCGGCTGTTTCATCTGATGCTATCCTCATCACTTCCGCTCTCCGAAACCGCCGTGCTGGACGTCAGTCATCTCCTGCTGCTCCTTGGTAAAGTGTGCCTGCCGGGCTGCTGCCCCAGCTTCACGCTCCTGTCGCCGCTTCACCTTGGATTGCAGCTTGGCATCAAACGCTCCAAATTTGGCCACTCTGTCGCCCTTCATGCTGGCCAGGAAAGCAACGTCCTCCAGATCGCGGATCAGCTCCTCTGCTGATCCTCTCCTCTGCTGATTTGGAGACCACAGCGGGAAGGTGGCATCCAGCTTTCACAGCGTCCACCTGTCGAGCTGTAGCCTCGCTGGAGTGCCTGGCCTATGGAATGCGCCGCAGCTTGTTGTTGGCGTCGACAAGCGCCACCATCTTGTCGACGTGCGCCGATCACTCACCATTGGGATATTGGCCTTGCCGTAAAATGGCCACACCTGCTCCAGTACGACCTTGGCCGCCTCGAACCGCGACAAGGCTCCGTTCAAACCACGTTGCTTGGCATGCAGTTGCGCATCGCAGTTGTACAGCATGCACCGCAAGATCTGGCGACCACTTAGCAGCTTGGTGCCAGTGATGATGCCATCCACATTGGTGATGCTGGCGCCCAGACCAAAGACCAGGCTGCGGCTGCTCGTGCGGGAGCCTAAGTGCGAGGGCTGCATCTTGTGAGAGCTGGATACTGTGGCGGGCGATGGCGTTGAGGGAATAGAATGCCTGAAAATGTAAAGTGGTGTAACCATGAAAAAACACAAAATAATTAATTAAAGAGTTGTGGTTTCTACAATCAGATGATAAACAAGGATAGTGTTACAAATATACCTTGGCATGCATGTTATATTGCACGCCAAGATATCACATTTTTCGTACTGCAGTTTATGGCGCTGTTATAAATGGTGTTATAGATTTGAAGTGTTTCGTCTTTTGGATGCCACCTGTTTGTGGCATTCTCTACAGATGACATCGTTCTGCTGCTCATCTGATATTTTAAATCCGAACCATCTCCAAATAATTGAAACATTGTTTCTTTTTTTACAAACGAAAGGTTTGTAAAAAAAAGTTTTTGGCAGTTTGAA
>OOFG01100961.1:0-11830 GCA_900323295.1 Molva molva | reverse complement strand
TTTTTTAGAAAAATGTTCAGCTTTGGTACTATGATTTCATCCATTGACATGTCCACGCCTTCCAGGTGTTTATATATCATGTAGATCGTCTTATAATACAACTCAGGCGCTGAAGCTATGCCGAATGGCAATCAAAGAAATCTTTATCTGTCAAATGGACTGTTTAATGTACAGTTTTGAGCTTGCATCATCCAGCTTCAGTTGCCAAAATCCTGATGAAGCATCTGTCTTGCTGAAGTACTTTGCATTTGCAAACTGACATCTATTTTCTTGTAGGAAGTTTGAAATGTTCTCTCCTTATTGCTCTGTTCAGATTTACTGGACCAATACAGACTCTGGGCTTTCCATTCTTTTTTTCCACAATGAATAGGGAACTCAACCACTCTGTTGGCTCATCAATCTTTTTGATTACCTTCAGGCCTTCCATCCTGTCCAACTTTTCAGCACTACATCCACATATAATTCCTCAGTCACTCATTCAGTGTATGGACTTTGCTATGTTGGGTTTGATCTTTACACCAGTGGGCATAATGGTTCTTTCTCTTACAGTTGTTGCAGGTTTTTCCAAATGCTGGACATCCTTTGGGAAAATGCTTCATGCCACCTCTACCACATATCTTTCCCTTCCCACCTCTGTTCTCTGGTTGAATTCCATTTTTCACCTCGGGCGGCGTTCTTCTTCTTGACTACTGTGTTGGTCCTTTCTCATGGCATCCACTTTGCAGCTTTCACTAAAGTTATTTTGCTTGCGTTCTCACGGTCTCTGCTGCTCTCCAGTCTAATTGCTTTTTCCAGGTCCAAATCTTGCTCTCAGTATCCTCTCCCGTAGACTATTATCTGGAATTCCGCACACAAGTCTCCTTTATCAACGAGTCTCAGCCCTCAGAATTGACATGTCTTGCTTCTGCTCCTCAACTTTGTCACATATTGATCAACTGTCTCCCGTTTTCTCTACACATGGGAAAAATTTGTGCCTCTCAAACGTCACATTTATTTTAGGTATACAGTAAGCCTCAAACCTTTCAAGGATCTTATGCAACTCCATCGTGTCCGCTTCAGTATCTTCTCATCAGCGCCTATTGCAGCTAGGTACAACTGAAAACTTTGCCTCAATCTCCAATTTTCAGCCACATTACCTGTCAACTGAAGATTGGGTGATGGCTGTAATGCTTGCATTTTCACTTTGTTAGATCCTCTTTCTTCCACAGCAAGTAAGTTAATGTGCTTTGCTAACTTGCTGATGTCTGGTTATCTTTAATTCGCTCGATGATGGCTTACACTGCTAGCGTGGTCCTTAGTCTTACTCAAAAGAGGTTAATATATATCTTCTGTAGTTCAACCTTTTACACCTTTTTCACATGATTACGCAGCCGGTGTCTATCTGCACATGCTCCAGATATGCACATAAACTAAACATAATGTTCATATCATTACAGGTGTGGGTGTGTGGTCTTTGCAACAAGTGCTGCAGTTGAGCATTGTCGTAGGGTACCGTGGTAAGGCGGTCAAATTGAGGTTGAGCAGGCATTGAAGTTGCATTTTACAGGTTATTTAAAATTCTTCAGCAGATTATACGGATAATACATGAAGACGCATGTAACTAACATAACATAACATGGTTGTTACAATTCTGTAACCATGGGCATAGCTACCCACAAGACTATGATCAAGCCTTCTCCTATCCAGACCTCTCGAACACTGGCATAAGCCAGGCTTAAATAAGGTTATCCATTGCCTAGCCCCACCCATAAGCCAAACCAAAATCATATAGCAATCCATTAATAACATAGTTAAGCGGTCAACACTCCCATATAATATATATTTACTAGATAATATAGGCCAATTATCTGGCTATTATATCAACAATGACCTACATGTCATACACATTTGCCGCCCAATAGGAAATACCCCTTTTATATAACATGACTGGCCTGACCCGGCTTGATCACATCACGGTATACAGGGCTCAAGACTAACATTTCCTACTGGTAGCATTGATGCCACTAACTTTAGTTTGGTGGCACCCTAACAAATTTGGTCGCAACCCTTTATTAGAAGTGAAGATGTAATTTTTCACGTACCATCCATCTGTGTTCATTCATTTGAACAGATTCACTTACTTTAAATAAGTTGTAAAATGATTTTATTGCATAGGGGGTCTTTTTCTGTTTTTATCTCCAGCGCCTCGACATCTCTTTCCTTACGAACCAACTCTTCGCCCTCCTCCTCCTATATGAAATACCTACTAATACCAGGCTGCTAATTGGGTGCTATACTCAAAATACGATTTTTATTTTTATTTTGTCATCCAAAATAGTGCATTTCTTTGCATGCTCTTAATTAGCGCTAGTGCTGCGTTTCGTCGCGATCACCCATTTTAAAACATTACAGGGAGAACCCTGTAAAAAAAAAAGAAAAAAAAATTCTGCTGATGCAACCCATGAAAAAATATTACCTCACATTCGCATGATAAATGGTTGCAGGCTTGAGCCCTGATATGTGCTGCTGTCATCACCCTCTCACACCCAAGTATCTCCACATATGGCAGTGTTTCTTAAAGCGGGAGGCACAGGGAGATGGGATGGCAGGGATAATAGGGGAAAAGGGGAAAGCTGAATCATACACTATTAAAACAAAGCACAAATGTGCGCAGACACTTTTTTTACCCAAGTTGGGGCCTGACAGAAAGTTTGAGGACCACTGACCACATCACCCTGTGATGTTTCTCATGGAGGCCTTCATTTGGCTCAAGAGGATATTAAACTAAATGCGTCCTGAATATTTTTGATTTTCATTTCCTTCCATTAAACTTGTATGGCTTTTCTTATGCTTGCAGTGACATTTACTATCCTAGAGGAAAAAACTGGTCGTGTGTGTGTGTGTGTGTGTGTGTTCCAGTCTTTGCTAAAAGTGCTGCGGTTGAGTACGAATCCAAGTCATATCGGTGTTGTGGAAGCACAAGGCTTATGGTTGATTCCAGTGAAGCCTGTCATGACCAGACCTGGGAAATATCAGACACGGTACTCCATTTTCTAATAGCATGCATTGATAAATAACACTTAAATTTAATGTTAATCTCAAAGTGATGAATCTCCAATTTCAGCCCATAGCTGCATATTTTCAAGGCAAGCCTTCGACGTGCCACGAGCCATGCGAAAGTGTGTCCTTGGGGAAGATCGCCTTGATTGGCTGTCCTAACATCAACCTCACGATGCTTTGCTCTGTATGTTAACTTTTTACTCCTTACGCCTTATCTCTGGTGGTTAACCAGAAATTGTCCAAATTGAGCCCATTATAATCTAAGAGGACAAAAATGATTGCCTATTATAAGAATTTGAAATGCTCAATTTAATATAATTTATAACAATCGTATTTTAAATACGATTGTGCCACTGAAAAAGGATAATTTGCAATGTGAAGCACTGCAGTCTTTTCTCCTGTAGTGAATGTCTTCTGCACCACACCAGTTCAACTGTTAGGTGGGGGGACAAAACAATTAGGAATTGTCTAGCTTGGGAAGCTTAAATAAAAGTTTGAATCCAAATTATCATCTGAAATCTGCCTCTGTCAAGACATAACAAGCACACGGTTCTTTTCATTTTATCAATCCTCTACTGATAACTGGGCAAATGAGCCACTGCTTCCTCAAACTGGTATTTTCAGTCGCCATTCTTATAAAAATACATCCATGGTTATTATTCTTTATCTAATTAGAACACGGTCATGAAAAGACCAACTGACGGGGTTAGTTAGTAAGTTACCAACTACCATAATCAACAATGTACCATGTAACAAAATGCTGTACAAAAGAATAATCAAATGGATTGATATTCTTACATAAAGGTATTGGCACTCAATGGATTCCGGGGTTCAGAATGGTAAATGTAGTTTGTATGAATGACTTGGTTCCAAATAAACGTAGGCACCGCATCACGGTTCAGAATTATTTTTCTGTTGTGAACCATGTACACAAACTCGCTTAGTGCTCTTGCTTTGTGTTGCTACTTTGCATTTTTTATTGATGCAATCGTTCCTATTTAAAGCATAGAATTTTCCTTCATACTGATTTCGATTTTAGTGTTGATTCAGGAACAAATCAAATACAGCCAACCACTCAGAGCTACCGCTAGTGAATAGCCCCATTTGCGAGGTGAACTGGTGAAGCGTCCCTCATCGCCCAAATATACTTAAGGGAAGGGGAAGGAGGGGAATTGTCCTGTTGGAGAGTTAAACTGAGGAGGGGAGGGGCTGATCTTTGCTGTACTTAAAGGGGAGTCGCCTGCATTTTACATGCAATCAAATTTTAGGAATGACAAATCATTTCACAATTAATTACCAAACAATGAACAAAAAACACTACTACCATAATAACTAACATTCCAATTGTCGTGTGCTCGGAAAATGGCGGCGGCAATTGCGCTGCGATGTTATTTGCAAGCCCTATATTTAATATGACTTAATTTCCAAAATGGTTGCATATGCAACCACCTTGTATTGAGACCTGTATTAAAGCAAAGGCAACATGTAAATGGCATTCCAGGACGAGGACTGTAATTTAGTCCTCGTCTGATTGGTCACTAGTGATTTCATGACCAATCAGGTTGTTCAGTCAGAACTACCCATGGTATTATTTTTTTTGGACTTTGTTAGAATTCCTTGGTTTAATTAACATGTTGCCCTACACTCTTACTTCAGCAGGGGAACTCACAAACATTTGTTGAGAAAAGGGTGCATTTCATTAGCCAAGAGTGTCCTAAAACTCCATCTCCGTTGACTCCTGCATCGAATGTGAGGTCATCTGCTCCACCAGCACACAGTCACTATGGTAGGTCTAATATGGGTTAGTAGTATTAATCTGTAATGTTTGGCTGTTTCGACTGTACTGCATGCTCCTGCATTATCTAACCCTTTTATTTTGTTTTCTTGCTTATATTCACAAATAACTACACATATCCGTCTACCGTGCAGTACGCATTATGATCACATGTATTCACAAATAACTACACATATCCGTCTACCGTGCAGTACGCATTATGATCACATGTACTCACAAGTCTGGGACACAGCCCCCCGGTTGAGCTATCATGGCATTATCACTCAGGGTTAAGGGTTTGAATCCCACAGGGCACCCTCCCATGCTATGAATGAATGCACTCACAGTATTTTAAAGGTGCTAAAAGTGTCCACCAAATGTCATTTGATGCAATGCATATTCAAGGTAATTGTGTTTATCACTCACTGTAGGCTTGGTACCTGCGTTCCTACTGTTTGCTTTGATCTGCCTGGGAATTTACTGTCACCGCAGCAACCAGATCCAGGCTAACCAACCAGGTTGGTGGTACAACAACCACCAACCTGACACTGAGTCGGTTCCACCCACATCATCTCCTTAACCAAGCCGAGAGGTTTTCATCATTCCGTCCATCTCTTTCTGTTGCACTTAATATCCTCCTTTCGCCTTGCACGTCTCTGTTTAGAATATTTTAGTTAGGCTTTGATCAGGCTTTGATTAGAAACAAACAGTTTAGCTAGCAACAAAGTTGTTTTGTGAAAGCCAAAGGATACAAATATTAAAACAGTATTAATTATGGATGGAGATATATTTATCTCTATACATCTTATTTAAAGCCATCTTTATTATTTCAGAAAGAAAATTGAAAGGCCAATTAATCCCTCCTATTGTTGCACTCTAATATTGTCCTTTACTTGAACGTCAGTCATCACAGATGCATTAGATGAAAATGAATGTGGTGAAAGGAAGTGGGGTTTCTGGGCATTCTGGGGCTGTGTTCCTAAAGTCCTATTTAAATTCTGCCCCCCGTGCTTCCTAAATTTCCAGATGTTCTCCTTGATCTGTCCCAATTAGACAGAGAAGCAGCATTTAGATGTTTTACGTTTCATTACGGTACAGCCCCACCGTCTGCTGCAAATACACAGGGCTAACGCTGCAACCATTCTAGCTGCTGCCTCTGGGAGTTTATAGCATTGGGGACGAAAACTTAAAACCAGGAATTTTAATTAAACACCAGTAGGTGATGTTCGGTCACTGAATAGCGATTGTCCAATGACATGGCTGAACAGGCGCCACACTACACAACACAAGCTGTCCTGTGACCCTTTGTGCCAAACGTTGGTATAGTCCAATACAAAGTCAATGGGATGCATTGCCTAGTCGCATTTGCAGCGGTCCGGTCAGGCGGTGCCGTTAGTCATAGGGCTATAAAGCAAGTCTGAAGGTTGTGATTTTACCAGATCATAAACAATCAACGTCTTTTCCTCCTTCTCGATCACTTACTTTTTTTTGGAACACAACCCTCCTTTCCCCCCACAAACATAAATGTTTTGCCAAATATGCTTTTGATACGCACACAAGGTCTTTCACCCTATTTAGTGTGAAAGAAATGACTGAATATGACAAATGGAATGTCAGCGTGCATGTAAATACCTTGTGCCTTTTTCGCTATTTCAGAGATCTACTTTTGATCTAGATCAAAAAGGTGCTGCAACACTGTTTTTCGACATTCCAATGACTTCTGTTTGTCCGTTTTGGGCTACTGTAGAAAGCATGGCGGCCCCCATGGAAGAGGACCCGCTCCCTATGTAGATATAAAGGGCTCATTCTAAGTTTCTGAAAACATGATTCTTATTTTCACGAGATTAAACACTTATTATAACATGCAAATTAATATTATATACAGTTTCAGTTTGTTTGCTGCCTCTTCTCAAAACTGAAAAGGCAGCAAACAACTTTGACCAGCACATTCAAACATTTGATTAAATAACACTTATACTGTAAAAGTGCTGCTATGCTAACTTTATTTGACTGTTCATGGGGGAGTTTACAACTTTTTGTTGATGTGTAAGCTAAAGTGTTTGTATTTTGTAAAAAGTTTGTTCATTGGTGTGTACTGCTACCTGCCATTGTTCTACTCTTTTCTCTTCCCCCCCCCCCCTTAACTTAAATAATGTCCTTTAAATAAAACACTTTAAATTGTATTTTGTCACTTATTTAATGGTTATCAAATCAATGGTAGCTTTTTGGTGCTTAATAAACTAATAAACTGGTAAGGGTTAGGCCAATCCCGCCTATTGATCAACTTAGAGAGGGAGAAGTGTGATGCGCACTTTTGCCATCTGAAAATACGCATCTCTATCTGATGTGGCTGAGTTCTCTGGTTCTGGAGCTCGGGACTCAATGTGACACAAGGCTGTATCACTGAGATTCAAAGTTTATTCAGATACATAAAGCAAACATTCAGTTTGTTCAGGGAAATATGCACCCGGCGTGAGGAGTCTATACAGTTATCTTCCCCAGCTTGAGAACGGGCACTGACAGTCTCAGGGCTAACAGATTACAGTGAAGAAAAATAAACACGAACACAGGAGAGTGGATATTTACCAGCACACACTGTGTGTGTACCTTGTACCTGTACCTTGGGACCAAATGGACCGGGCTCTCCTATCACCCCTGGGACTCCAATCGTTGATCAATGATTCAACAAACCTTTCTTTAAATGTCATCAAATGTCCCTTTTCCTATTCTACTCGAGTCCTATATTGTAATATAGGTTTGAATTGTTTGTTTGAGCGCTTTCATGAGGTGATGGACTGATATGCAGACAACTGAAATGACGAAGGAGGTTTACCTCAACCCGATCTTCAGTGAAGATATTCTACATATCATGCTTTCCATTTAGACTTCCTCTTTCTTGTCTCTGAGTGGGCTATACTCTTTGATGTGGTGTCTGCCCTTCCTTCCCTGCCTTTTCTTTACCACAACGCAACTAGACTTAGAACGTTAGCGTTAGCATTACACATTGAAACTGAGTGCACATGTGGTGCTCCTCCACATGCTAATGCTAATTGTTTTATTCTAAAACTGGTTTATGTGTAAGGATAACGGTGACAGTTTTCACTGTGCAGATTGTATTCCATGGTATGTTTGACACTAAGGATCCATTATACAGCATTTCTTTCTGCTCTAAGGTACTCATTTTCGGTGTTTTGGTGTTACAGGTTGTAGTGGGCATGATGTGCCATTAGAGTGAAGTAGATGGAAAGACAGAGGGAAGGTGTGCAAGGACAGAGACAAGGAAAACAAAAAAAGAATCCATTCTAATAAAATGTAATTACTTTTCACTGTTTCTCAATTTCATCATTTTGAGCATACCCTTTCAATAGCGACTTCCAGTGAATTCAGACACGTGTCATTAATGGCTAAGAAGAGGTAAGGGCTTCTTGCTCAAGGATGCCTGTGGACATTGGGGATCTAAAATTACTTTTGTACTCACAACAACTCTCCAGTCCACTCCACTGCATAATGAGTAGCTGTAGAGACCAGAGACCAGATTAGACCATGGAAGAAGTCTTATGGGACAAACTGTATTTCTATTCTATCAACATAACTACATAATTGTTATGTTATCTATGGGATTGTCTCTTGTCATACCACAACTCTAATTCCCTAACATTGGTGCAAGATCAATCTCCTGTTCCTCCTAGTTCCCCAATTTCTGATTAGGTGGACATGACGAACCTTAGTCACATCTCCATACCTACAACAGACTATACTTTATTTCTGGCAAGACACTGCAAGGTGACATCGTTTGGATAGTTGGTGTAGCCTACTATTCGTATTTGCCTCCAGTGGTTTCTTTGTTTTGCTTCCAGTTAACCCTGTGAGGTATAACCACATTATAACGCTATGGTGAACGTGCCATGTTTACAGGTCGCTGCCGCTGTTGGTCAATATTATGTTCCTGCAGTAAGGGAGGCTGCAGTTTCAGGACTGCAGTCCTAGGACCACCTTTCTAAGACCCTAGTTTGTTTTATAGATTGAAATACTATTATTTGCAAGTACTTATAGTTTTAAAGTTCTATTCCACCTGAATACTACTGAAAGTGCAGTTTCCTCTCTCACAATTTATGTTGGTTCTGTTTTAAAGTTCTATTCCACCTGAATACTACTGAAAGTGCAGTTTCCTCCCTCACAATTTCTGTTGGTTCTGTCTCACAAGATGGTGCCAGTCATGACATAACTTCACATACCCTATTGGGTAATTTGTGCATCAGTTGAGATAAGGAATCCATGCAGAGAATAGAGTACTGGCCTACATGACACAACATCCTCTGTTTTTGTATTCTTTGAATATCAGACATACAATTGTATTTATTGAACCTTTATACATCATTTATTCAGGAAGTCTCATTGAGGTTAGGAATCTCCTTTGTAAGTGAGACATGATAGCGGCACAATTATATACACATGTAACATACAGACAATTAACATGAACATATACAATGAAATAGGCAAGGATTAATATTATAAAATAACAATACAGGTGACCTACGTGGCAAAACAGGCACAACTACCAGCATTGTTGTCCATCAAGGCTTTGATCAAAGATTGAAACTTGCCTAGAGAAACAAGGGTCCCGTAACTGAAGTTGACCTTGAAGGTTCAGATTCAGGATGTGGGGGCTGCAACTGGAAGGCTTTTTTACCCATCTCCATTCCAGCTGTAGGGCCAGTCAGAAGGAGCTTAAGTAAGTAACATAAGTACTTCTCAGGAGTCAAAATCGTCAGAAACTGGCTTCTCCCAATCACAATCAAGTTTTCCATCTATGATGACTTCCTTGAATTACAGCCGTTCAAAGCAATTTGAGACCCTAGCGTCTCTAGGTCAGCTGACAGTGGTCGATAGCCATCTATCACAGTTGGGTGGTTACAGCTCTCTGACACTCCAGAGATCAGGCAAATCAAATAGTCTGAGAGCAGACAGTGTTAGTAACCCACTCATAGCTTAATTTGATTTTGTTTAAATCGACACACACACACACACACACACACACACACACACACACACACACACACATTACCTTCTTTGTATACACATTTATGTTGAGAGAGGAAGTGCAGAACTGGTTCAATGTCATTTACGTTTAGTTCAAATACTAAACTATTAAATGTTTTGTTTTAGAACTATTGGACCAGTTTGGACCCAACGTCTTGATGGACTTCAGTGCGTTCATGTCAAGTGGATGAAGGTGTGCTTCTAAATTGACGCTTTTTATTATCGCCTTGCTCCTTTCCCGTAGCATATTCTTGAGTCGGCCCTGTGGTACAAACACAACATATGAGGGGCTAGGAATCTTGCTGGAAGATACCTTCAGCTAGAAACATTGGGCTTGAACCAAAAACCATTTGGTCTTGGATTTAACCACTCTCAAGCACTACAGACTCATCTGCCCAAATTTGAGTCGTTTTTTATTTAGTATTCCCAGCCAAACTGTACTGGGTCTGGAATGTCTGCCGGGCAGGCTTGAGCAAGATGCCTAGCCCCGCCTCTTTAATAAGCTTGTCTACAAAGTCTACAAAAGAATTACAGTTAATTGGTTGATTACGTAATGCATTCAGGTGTGATTACATAGTTCTTACACAGCATCAACTTACGTAGCTGAACATGAACAGCAGCAGTGCTCCGAACAGCATTACTGTGGCTAAAACCACAAACAAGATCACCTGGAGCTTGGGTGGACCATCAGGACAGCCTGTGAACATGAACAACAGCCATTTAAAAAGGAGAAAACAAATCATACAACACTACAAAAAGACAACGCCCCCCCAGAATATTTTGCCTTGTTAAGCAATGAAGTCATTCAGGCTGAACTTTCACTCCGTGTTGTATCAGTTAGTGAAAGAAGACATGGGACTTTCCTGGCAGGGGAGGAATTGAAAGCATGGAAAGTACAATGATGCAATCCTGTTATACTGTCTCTTACTTCCTCTTGCAAATGCTAGTAGAGGCTAAATTGTGTTGCTTGTTTGAACTTGCAATCTTTATCTGTGGAAATTCAAAGTGTCCCCTGGGAATGGCAGACCCCATTGGGGCTGTAGGAGAAACCCTCAATCCATCTAAAAAGGCCTACACTAGTAATCAAATCCGTGGTTCCCAAACTTTTTTTCCCTCTGACCCCATTTTTAGTTCCGAAATGGCTTGGGACCCCAACTTGTTGTGCATCGTTTGAACCATTACAACATCTGCCTGTAATATCAATGTCCCGGTGAAGTTAGTTAGTAGCAGTTTAGCAGTAACAAGTGGGGTATCGATCACCGGGTTGGGAAACACTGAACTAGCATAATCCAGAGAGACGGAGAATCTGAGTATATACCTGTGACAGCGAGTTGGAGCCGTCCTTCTCGGCTTTGTTCTCCCACTGGGGCGGCCAGGCGACACAGGTAAGTGCCACTGTCCCCAAAGCTCACGTTGGGCAGGAGGATGTCCCAGCTGTCCTCCAACAGTTCCACCTCTCGCAGCAGCCCGCCGTACCGCCTGGTGGTGCCGTAGGGCAGCGCTCGCATCAGCAGTCCATTAAGGCGCTCTGGCGTTTCCTGCCGGGAGGTCAGCAGCACACGGTTTAGCCACACAATTGGAGGATACCTCCTCGACTGCGTTGAAGTATGACACCTAAAACCCGAGGCTGATTTGGTTAGTTCGATCCCCATCTCCTCCACCTCGAGTGTCGAGGTGTCCCTGAGCAAGACACCTAACCCTAACCGGAGCTGGCTGTCGCCTTGCATGGTTTACTCCGCCGTCGGTGTGTGAATGTGTGTATGAATGGTTGTAAGTCGCTTTGGTTAAAAGCATCTGCTTAATGCCCTAAATGTAAATGTTACACTTATTTTTGCCATACTATTCGTTCATTGATGATTTTGGTACCTAGATTTAAATTAAAAATAAATCATAAATATATCAATTAGATAACACAGAAGTAGGCGACAACAAATTGCATTATGTTTTTTTATTACATTATTTATGAAGCATTTGTGA